>JAOEHI010052228.1:0-15807 GCA_025447815.1 Percopsis transmontana | reverse complement strand
GGGGCGCCCCCCGCCCCCCCCCCCCCCCCCCCCGCCCCCCCCCCCCCCCCCCCCCCCCCCCCCCCCCCCCCCGCGGGAAGTTTTTTTTCTTTCTGGGAGAGCTCATAAGAATAAATACTGTCACCAGAAAGCAGCTGCAGTGTCCTTGGGTGTCATTCCTCTGGAGACTGCAAATATCCAGACACACATACACACTAATGGAGAGAATGTGTCTCTACTGTATTGTGTGTGGCTATCGACTTAATTATTAGTTTAATATAAACAAAAGGAAAAAGCATCACAACTACATTTAAATCTATCTTTTCTACTATGGTTTCATTAAAGATGCAAAAGTAGGTACCTGTTGATCCCACCGACCAGGTGATATTAAGGTTGAAGTTGTTGGACGCATTGATAGAC
This sequence comes from Percopsis transmontana, assembly GCA_025447815.1. Taxonomy (NCBI): domain Eukaryota; kingdom Metazoa; phylum Chordata; class Actinopteri; order Percopsiformes; family Percopsidae; genus Percopsis; species Percopsis transmontana. The sequence goes on along the minus strand of JAOEHI010052228.1, from coordinate 15,408 downwards.
ATGTCCAAGTTCTTGTTGGGCTTTAAAAAAGGGAAATACAAGCAGCACAATATGACAAAAATACAAAAAACTAAAATAAAAGAGGAATAACTTCATAACAACACAGCATGGACTATTGTTCTGAGGTCGAACTCAAATCCACTTAAAGGCCCAATCGGTCACTGCCGCAAGGCCGCGTTCTGCCCCACTACTGTAATTGTTTTGGTCAGAAATGTTCAGGCAAGCAAGGAGTCAGTCACAAATGGGAAAGCAAATTTGACATTTAGTTTACGTTCACTTTTAAAATTGCTCGGTCAATGTGTGGTACCATGCCTTGTTCACTTCCGTGGATAAATAGTTCTTTGTGAACAGCTGTCGTTCTGCTGTTGCGGAGAAGGAAAACTCATTGGTTCAGACCAGTCACTGGTAGCTATCAAACTGTATTGGGTGCAGATTAAAAGCTGGTCGGAGCCACATTAGCAAGCACAGCGCTTTTTTTATTGTAATACTAGCAGAGATGGCGGATTGTACGTTTAGTGGAGTTTCATATACAAAGAAACACACACTATGAAATATATGCTATGAATGTATAAACCTATGTAATTTATGATAATCACAGTTAAATGATTACCTGCTCAGGTGAGGCCATGAAGTTGATGGCTGTGTAGTGATGGTCATCCTCTTGGATAAGACTGAAAGTGAACTGGTAGTCAATCAGGAGGTTATCTATTCAGGAACAAACACAGGAAACAATGATGCTTAGTAACTTAATGTAGCCTTAACTGCTGAGGTCAATATTCTGTGTTAGCTAATCCAAGTTTACCATTTTAAAAAGGCCATTTCTCGCATGGAATGGCCTACAATTCTCAGAACAAAAATAGACTGACGAGTTTCAGAAGAAAGTTCTTTGTTGTTTCTGGCCATATTGAGCCTGTAATCGAACCCACAAATGCTGATGCTCCAGATACTCAACTAGTCTAAAGAAGGCCAGTTGTGTTGCTTCTTTATGCAGTATACAGACGCGCTAACATTGTTGCAAAAGGGTTTTCTAATGATACATAAAAGGAGTAGAGTTAAGCATCAATATCTGCCAGTAAAACCAACTATGCTCACAAACTATAAAGCACTTGCTTTACGGTCGAACCCATCCAGAAAAACTGTAAATGAGGATGGATACTGTGCATACATGTATTTATTCTATAGAGGGAGGGAGTCGGCAGCTCAAACCGGGCCTTGTAATAGCCTGAGTAATTCCATTAATGCAATTAGAGGCAGCACAGTGACCAAGTGATTAAATGCCAGCCTTCAGCTTGAGGACCCAGTGTAAAGCCACCGCATGAGCAAAGAATCAGAGCATCAAGTGTTCCTCAGTAAAATTTCTAGTAAGGTTGGGTTTTGATACAACACATCCTGTACTGTACCAATGGGGAAAACGCTATTTCCTATCAGTATATAAAGTGGTTTAATAGAGTCTTTATATTCTGCAAAAGGTCACAATGTCATACATATGGATTTATTTTCCACACATTGTTTCCCTGCTTGCACTGGTGATTGACACCATAAAATGACCCCTGGGTTAGCCAATTCATAATTTTATACCTACGCAAGTGTATGTTTATAATTATAATTTGCTGAAGTCATATGAAGAGTCTGACAGAAAAAGGCAGGTCAGCTTAATAACTTTGTCTTTGAGTATGACAAATACATACTTGATATTCTTGTCAAGTTAAAACCAGGCTTGTGGTTCGAGACTTGAGATGGGTGTCAGGCATTTAAAAGGCCCCATATCATTCCATCTGTCATGTCTGTCATTTTGGACAGACTTTTCTCCTTTCGCGCTTAACATTCAGTTTCAGTTGTGTGGCACTTTTTATTTTTAAACATGCCCAGATTTGATTGGCAACATGGGGGTGACCACACAACTGGAAAGAAATGTACGATAGGGGACCTTTAAAGGGGACTAAGCCTTGGCAAGGGGACCGTTGTCCACGCTGATCTGGTGTGAGGGGGTTTAAAAACAAACCACTGCTGCGGGAAAGTAAAGCACACTGCTCCGAGTTCGGCACGTGTTTGCGGACACCACGCTCCAGCTGGTATACACAGACACACACCCTAATATGTCAGACTATAACAACACAAGTTGAACTGAGTCAGTGAGCAGGCGGGTTGAGACTTTTGACTCCTCTGTTTCCGTGATTTGTCCAGTTCATTCTGGTGCAATTGACATTTTGTGGACCAGTCATTTTGTCACCAGACAAGTGCCCCTAGTGCAAAAGGTGACAAAGAGCTCCGTCTGCCTGGAGCGAAAGAGAGGAGGCGGAGAAGTTCATGGAAAGGGCCAAATAACCGGGAAGTACGTATATAACTACCTGACTAATCAAAATAACTGATTATTCAGTCGCCTACTGGGGTGTGAGGAAAGCAGCATGTTGACTGAGTGACTATGTAAACATATTTTTGAATAATAACTTTGCGGTTAGCTTGTTTATTTAGTATTTATTTAGTCATTCCCCCGCCAAAAGTTGTTTGGAGTAAATTGCTTTTGAGAGGCAAAAAGAAAGCAAAAAGAAACCATAAGGTGCTTTTTTTTTGCGGCTCGCTTGAATGCAGCTATAACACTGCTAATTAGACCCGAGAGTGTCATCAGACAGCGAGAGTGAGAGAATAATCAAGAAGAACGGTGGATGCGCCGGCTCTCCGTTGCGGAGTTATCCGGTGGAGAATTACTCACAGTAACAGGTTCCTCTGAGTGGGTTGCCAAGGTAACGGTTTTCTGAGTCACATCTGCAATGAAGAAGAAGGAGCGGGGAAGAGAACAAGATGAGGCATGCTGACAGATTGATAGCAAGAAGTCTTTTTTATCAGTGGCTGTGTATGCCAAGTGCCAGCGCACTGGCACCTGCTGTTGGCGCCTCGACACATCTCCTACTTCTGAGGTGGAGGAAATAATCAGTTATTATGAATGTTAATTAGTGAATTTTTTTTTTTTAATTATTATTATCAGTCGAACACACTCATGCACAGCTAACTTAGCGAGTCACCTGGGGGGCTAGCTATAGTGCAGCATCTTAGGTGCTACATACCAATATAGTAGAGATAAAGCCTCTACACCCTTGAAGCTAAGAACAATGTTTTTACAGGTAAATAACTAGGTATTTGTGAGGAATACATAATCCTGAACTAAAAATGCCCACACTGCTCAAGGTGGATGCACACATCAAGGGGCATTTCAGGAGAAAATGGGGCTTATTGTAATTTTATGGTGCAGGTAGGGGAAGGAGCTTGGAGTTTGAGCCAGAGTGTTAAATCTTTAGGGTTGCAATGACACCTGGAGAGGAGTGTTAAGACAACCTGAATGGAGCGCTATCACGGGCAGACTCTGCGGTATGAGGATCACAGATGAAAAGTCGCTGATTTAACAGCAGTGCAATGGTGTGAAGTAAAAGTTATGGTGATTCTTATGAGTTCTGGGAATTTCTTTCACCCACTTAATTGCTGCAGTTTACTTTACTTTCATTAGGCCACAATCAACAAAATTGATAGTAACAGTGAAATGTAAATTTCTCTTTGTTTTTCTAATTATATATTGTTTAAGTGCTACCACTTAAACTTCATATCACTTTAGTGCTACAACTAAAGTGATATGAATCTATTTGACAATCAAAGCTTTAACAGAAAAATGAAAAGGTTAACTGAGGCCATATTATTCTTAGATCTCTCTCTCTTTGTGAGAGAGAGAGAGAGAGAGAGAGAGAGAGAGAGAGAGAGAGAGAGAGAGAGATTTGATATTTAAACCCAACTTTATTGGGACAATAGATAACCAGTTACTTACACATTAACTGCATCAAACAAAAAATAAAACAAACAAAATAAACAACAAAACACAAAATTCAAAAATAACACACCACTATTATCAACTTTGCATATTACCTCATTTATCCCCCAAATGCCCTTAAACACTTGTAACCTCCCAACCAACCCATAGTAGGCATGTTAAACTCGTGCAGCCACCAACCCCATAAGCATGGCGACTGGATCAACGGATCTCATCCCAAGGGTCTTATTCTTCCTCGTCTTCAAGATTGCCAGCTTAGCCGTTCCAGATAAAAAATTAAGCAAGACCAAGATTTCCCTCTGCCTTACTTAGTGTACTTAGGCCCGTAAAATGAACAATTGATAAGAGAAATGTTCACCTAACTGTAAAAACCTTTTTTTAAGCAACACAAATAACATTAACGAGAGAGAGAGAGAGAGAGAGAGAGAGAGAGAGAGAGAGAGAGAGAGAGGTCCGCATTCACCACCGCCAAAGGACCGAGGACAAATGCCACCACAGGCTCTTGAACCTTCTAGAAACATCACTCCCATGCCCATGCACCCAGAGTGGTACGCTGTACTGTATCTTAATTTGATCTACACCTGCACGCATGTGTGCACACATCTGAACTTCAGGCGATCCCCCACCCCGTATCTTAATTTGATCTACATTTTCTGTGGACCTTTGTCTGTGCTCCTGCACACCGTGAAAAAAAAAAAAAAAGGACATAACGCTGTGTTCTTCACACTTGCTAGCTAAACGCGCGCACACACACACACACACACACACACACAGGCTTCCATACTACGAAACAACCTTCACACTCACGTGCCGACAGGGGCGTGGAAAACGTCAAAAAACAAGTTTCCCTTTCAACACTGTAAGTAAGTTCTGGCTCATCACCGTAGCACAGCACAGTCGTCACCAATTGTTTTTCAAAGGCAATTATGTTCTGCCCTGAGGCAACCCTCACTTCATTAGTGTGACTATTGTTCTGACGTCCTAATGGCGGTGGCGGTGATGCTTGTGTAATCACGCTTCTACGGTTTGTGTGGTTGCGAGTGCGTCTGTGTGGGGGAAAGCTCTTTGTGCGAGGGAATAGGTTAGGACTGGTTGCCGACACGGGATCCGATTGCCTGTGACAAGATGTAACATTACAAAAAAATAGTACAAAAACTATTGGACTTGGACTATTTTGAAGCCTGTTTGAAGGGGAATAACATTAAGGTCGGAAGATTAATGTCGCTCCAAACATTCCTTAAATAATGTCTGTAAAGGATGGTCAAAAAAGGGACAGTACTCCATCACACTACAACACAACTACAGTACGTGAGCCTGGGAGGGACACTGCTCTAGAAGTTTGAAAACAACAGAAGATAAGTTGAGTTTCTAACCAAGCTTGGGTAAATACTCTTCTAAGGGTTCTAAGGGGCGCTATTAACATGCTCGAGGAGTTTTACCTTTAAACAGAATCAATTTAAGAATGAGTCTACATTCCAGTTGGCGGGAATTAAAATATGTATAAATATTCCAGTGACTTGTGTTACTGAGAGTTAGGCTACTCTTTAAACAGATTACATTAGAGGAGCAAGACACACGACTTCTCAGAACCTGTTTAGACAGGCCATTCCCTTTAAACAGGTGCAGATGATCGACCTGCAGGTGTCTGCACACTGGACTATTGATAGTTCAGTGTGACTACGCGAAGCAGAGAACGGGAGCCGTTTGCCTCGCGGCGGAGCCACCTGCTAGCTCGGCGTTGCACCGCAATGCATCACGTTCCATCTGCTACCCGTGATAAATATGACGACTCCTCATCCGTGCAGGATCCCATTAAAGTCTACAGTGGCTGGAAAATGTTGATGTTTCGAAGGAGGGTGAACTCTCTCCCTCCCTCACGCTGTTCACCCGCGCTCATTTATTTCTTTGTCTGGGCTTTCTTCCGCTCTTATTTTCCCTATATCCCTTGTGGAATGCATTTTCATTGGGAAAGTGTTGTGTCACTGTATATATTAGTATATAGAAGTGTTTTTTTTTCTTTTTTTTTTTAAGTTGTGCTGCTGTCTTCCCTGGAAGTGATTTTGTGGCTGTGCGCCTGAGCTCATGTCGGCCATTGACTCCCCTATAACTCAGGACCCATTAGGGGTATTAAAAGCACTGTCTGTTCTGCTTGCAACCGAGAAAGCAGATAGAAAGCTGGAACGGCTTCTTGAGCCGCCGGAGGAGGGAGAAAAAAAAAAAGCGTCTGTGTCAGCAGTAGCGGGCGTGGAGGCATCCAGTGCTGGCCTACGCTACTAATTCATTAGAGCATCCGAACGTTAATGGGAGTAGAAAATGGAATCAGTCTGAGTGCTTGGAACGCCACGTTTTACTGATGTGATGTGTCATGGAAAACTTTGTTATATTCTTTCGCGCTAATTGTGAGTTATAGCTGTTTGAGCGGGTCAGGTTATAGATAATGGACATTTTTGGACTACCAAGTATTAGCCCGCTCCTGAGAAACTGGTTAACTGTGTTCTGTTGCCAAAATGCAGCTGCTACTTCCAAGGGAAACGAAGGGTTAACTGGATAAATATATACCAACACAATGGAGTTCTAATTTTGACACATGCACAAAAATACAATACTCATTGCCATTCTATAAAATGCATTTTTTGAATGCAAAAGAAATTGAATGAAATACCATACATCTGAAAGTATCCTTGCCTCCTGGCATTGAAAATCTGCCTCACTTCTAATAGCACTCAGCGTGTCTTCAGGGCTCCATCGCAGGCGATTACTGGCATCATGACAGATAGCCCTGACACTACAGTTCGACTGACATCACCTTAAAGTCAGCTCACGGACAAGGACGGCCCTGTTTGACCTCAACATTGACCGTGAAGACTTTTTTACATGTGGTTTGACTTTGGAATGTGGCAGTTTAAATGACAAAAGAATTTTAAGAAACCTGAAGGTCACACATTGAGATATGTGGCCGTTGCAAAAGCCAATATAGTCTTATTTCCTTGATTTTTGTGCGCGTCTGAGTGTGTGTGTGTGTGTGTGTGTGTGTGTGTGCGGGCGAGTGTGTATGCGTTCAAAGTACTTACAGCTGGCACTGGTCTCCTTTGATGCCCTTAGTGGTGCAAAAGCATTTGCCACTCTGCACCTGGCACACGTTGGCATGACCATTACACTTACAGGCTGGAGGAAGCAGAGAAGAAGAGCCACAAAGTGAGTGAGGGAGGGGAACAGCAGGGTTTCTGCTTATTATAACATGCAAATCAATATAGCGGAGTGTGTTACTGACTGAACACTGGCGTGTGCGTTTCCCACCCATGGTTCAAAGCTTTCTGAGTGCACACTGAGGTTAGGCTATCCTAAGGGCACGCTATAGCCTACAATTCCCACAATGCATGTCACAACAACAGAAAAATCAAGACAGCTACATTAGTATTCCCCCGGGGTAAGAATAGCTGACCTTCAACTCGAGAGGTTGCGATACACAAAAAAAGGGAATAAAATATGGCCCGCAGCTGGAACGCTACTATGGCCCCATGTGAATTAGACTAAAACCATGTTACATAAAAATGCTAATTTTGCCTACATGGCATCTAAGAGTACATCAGACGATGGGCTCAGAGAGTACTGTAGCTCTGTTTAAGGCCTGCATTCACTGAGTAGCCGCCAACTTATTCCGTTCTGTTCTCTAGGGCCTAAATTACACTGTGAAAGCGTGTTAAGGCAGGACTCTGCAGTTTTCCCATTACCCAAAGATGGGTACATAATATACTGGGTGATAGCAATGGTTTTATTTAAAGCTGCTGTCAGTGGGACTTACTTGTCGACAACAGATTTTTTTCCATTTGGCTTTTATCTAATATGTTCCCCCAGGTTTGAGAAATATGAAAGTTTGAGATAACAGGTTAAAAATTCAGTAAACTTGCCCCATGGCTGAGTCTTTTAATTGAAGTTAAATGCTCAAGCTGCTAGATAAGTCAGTAGCCACCCCAGATCAATAACACTGGTTAGTATTAATTAGCAAAATGTCCAGTTCAATCAAGTTCCATTGTGTAACGTGTGCATTGTGTAACCCTCTGCTACGTGCAAACAGAGGGTCATGGCAGGTGTACGCCCCCCCCACCCAAGTCTAACTCTGCTCCCGAAGGTATGGGCCCCCCAGTGTAATGGATTCCTTCATAGTAGCACGTGTGTGTTTTTTTTTTGTTTTCATGTAGGTAACAACAGAGTCGCAGATTTAGGGCTATTTCTTGCTGAGAGCCCTAAATGCCGAGAGCGGCACCCGGATTGTTCCCTTTACAGGTGTAGTTTCACTTTACAGGTAATGACTAATGTATACATTAACAGAATATATTGGTGACCGCGAAGCTCCAAGGTGGGCATGTGAATGTATGTGAATCCCTGTGTGCGCCCATTTCACCCAATTAGCCACATTGTCATTTCTCAGGAATGCTATTCATGTCTTACAGCCCATGAGATGCCACGGGTAACCCTCCTCTTAACACAAAGGCCCCACTTCCATTCCTGTCAATCTCCAGTCCGTTCAATAACAAAGACAGAGGCACCATCTTCTACCATTCATTAGGCCTTCGGGCTTACACATGGGAGTTGGTTTTCAACACATACTTGTCAGTGTTGCAGGTCCCTGTCTCCTTGCTCAATACTCATATTCCCTGTGAGTGAAATCTATTTACAAGGCAATTTGGGTTTGAAAGCAGACAGCATAACGCTGGCTCAATTGAATGTGGAGAATGGGAGAAGGTTGTAACTTGTTTGACTACATTAGTGCAGATAAGCCTTTTAACCAAGCCTCTGGGGTTATTTAAAATGCAGTTTTGACAATGTGTGCAGCCAATTTCAAAAAGGTAATTTGAGCATATTAGAATTTACAATGAAAAAAAAAAAAAAAAAAAAAGAAAACAAATCTGTGACAAAGGAACAAATACTTTAAAGGGTTCCCACGGAGCTCAGTATACAATACAATTACAATTCTGCCAGGATACATTGGAGCAAGGTCTTTGGCAGTGCTTACATTTTTGTTGATTAGATTTAGTCTTGAAACATATAAAGCCTATTTACTAAATGGGTTGTCATTTCCTTTAATCAAATTGGTCCCACAGCGTGCCGCAGTCGAATCAACACACAATAGTGCCCCCTGTTGGACACAACAGTACTGTCTATCCGTGCGATGCTGCATTACTAATGACCGGGTCATAAATGACATAATGCTATTACATATCACCACTACAGTACTTGTAACAGTGCATTCATGGTTCACATGACATACACACAAGAGACGGAAGGAATCCCACACAGACAGGGTGAAGTCCATTCTCATTGAAGGGCTCCGATTTAAACCTTTGTCAACGCCAGTGTCGTGACACGCGTCTAGGCAATTGGTATTTATTACTAATAAAGCAGCTTCTGCTTTCTTCCCGCCTGGCATTTCATTATTTATCGGAGCAGTGTAAGATGACAGTGCTTTTATCAATAAGGGCTTAGCCAATATTTTGAAGGTCACATTGCTGGTTTTTACCCGTGTGCCAGGGGACTCAGATGGGATCCGATTTATGGGATTTTCTTTTTTAAATGGCAAGTTTTGCTTTGTTTTCTCATTCTGGTTTTAATAAGAAGGCCTTAATGCAGTGTATTTAACTACATTTTCATATATAGAACGGTCACCATAGCTGTTAGTTGCGGCTAACTAATAAAAACCACGTTTGCCCTGAACGGCCCTGGGGCTGGTATAATGTCATTGCTTCCGTTATGCTAAACGTGGTCGGTAGGAATAACTTGTGCCGGGCGTGGGGGCACCTTCTCACCTTGACATTTGCCACCATTGGTAGGGTCTCCATGGTAACCAGGCATGCAGGTCTGGCATTGGGGACCGGTGGTTAGGTTCCGGCACTGTTCGCACACACTGCCGTTCACACACGTGCTGTGGCCGTTGCACTGGCAAGCTGGGGAGAAAAAAAGAACAGGTTTGATGCTTGGATGCCGGCAGGGTCCGACTGTCCGGAAATTTTGTGTCTCAATGCCTAGGGTTCACTGCCATTTAATACACAACATATAACGTGATTGGTGGCCCACCAATTAGCGTTGCATTTATATAGTCTGCAATACTCCATAATATTTATGACTTAAATAAGCTATGCGTCAACATTACGATGTTTATTATAAACCGGGGGTTTTGATGGATCCACCTATTGGCAAAAAATAAATAAATCCTAAGATAGTTTTGTAAATAGAATAAGAAGGATGTTTCACCGTGGCGCTGATCTGTATTAAGATAAACATGTTTGGGTTGATTTCTTTAGCCCAGTGAGGCCCGTAGCATGTTACAATTAACTCCAGCTACCCTACTGCACTCAGTGGACCTTTAGATCACTGGTCTTATCTGGCCCAGATGTTGTGAGCAGAAACTAGAAATCATTACTTCAACATTTTAAGACAACGTCACCTTAAAATAAACAGAGAATAAAAGAATGCCATTCAAACCTAAAAAGTGACTGGCACCAATATTTAAATGCCAAACATAAAAAAAGAGGTGTTTTTAAAATAACAAAAAAATAAGATCTGCATTTGAGCAGCCTAAAGTGTATTTACAAAACTTGCCATTGTGGTTTTAGAAGAACGTCAATTCTCTTGATGACATTTTGCTTAATTCAAAAAGAAAAACTTCCCAATCTACATACAATTTTCTTCTAAAGGGTGGCATCCCCTTCACATCTATACTTGTACAAAAGCTCACATGTTTCAAGCTTTTAAAGCCAATTGATATGAGTCACAGTGTGGCCCCAGATTGCGAAGCTCCTAAAGTTACACACTGAAGTGAGGATGTTATCAGATTACACGGTGTGGCTGCCTGCTTTGTGGCTCGACAGAGCATTAAATGACCTAATGGGATTTTACTAAGGTTCCATGGAGTCAGCGGGGAGGTATTGGTTGCATAGGAACAATGTAATAAGAACATCTCTTTAAACTGAAGACATTGTGGTCAGTAGTGTAATCAAAACCTTCTCTAACTTCCTTTGTACACGTGTCGGACTGCCTAGCGTTCAATCAATCAATCCAGTGCTTCATTTTCCTGGTGCTTTATGCACAACCTCGCCTGGCCCATAATACGCGGATGTGTCTCTTACCGGGGCAGTGGACGAAGGCCCATTCGTAGCCCTTGTCCTTGGGGCAGATAGCTGGCTCCAAGACCATGTCCGGGGACTGGCCCTGCTGGCTCTGTTTAATCGGCCTCTTCATGGGGCCGCGGTAGGAGCCCTCCGTGCACAAGCCCCTCCCCGTGCTGCTGGGATCCCCACACCAGCCACACTCGGGCTGCTCCAGGCACTGGCTGCACGTCCGCAGGCCTGAGCAGTTCTGAGCTAATGGGGGGAGAGTGAGAGTGGGAGTTGATACACAGTGTTAATCGGTGCGTTAAACGTTCAAAATAACCCAACTCCGGAGGGCCTGATTCACAAAGTCCCAAACCCCACGCGTCTGAAAAGCATTCGATTGAGAGTTCCCGTTCCTCTTCACTCCAAAGCAGTGTTCCAGAGTTTCACATCTTCATCACCTTGCAGCCGGCCTGCTAAAATAACTTCATTTTAAAAAGGCGATTTAGCCAAAGCCTCATTCAATTGTGAAAATATTCCCCAGGTGCTGAGCTAAGCTTCCTATTGTTTAGGAACATTTATCTGTTTCTTTTTATTTTAACTCTTTTCCTTTTCTCCCCCCATTACCCGAATAGTCTCACCTTGAGACAAGCTCAGCAGCATACTAAGTAAAGGCCAGCGTCAGACTGCCGCAAAAGGAGTGTCTGGCAAATGCAGCAGCATATGAAATGCTCAGGAATGTGCTCGTATGGGGCTTTTATTTCAGTAGAATATCAGTATTTTGTAGACCTGCGTAAAAACATCAGTCATCTCTAATGGAGGCCTAGACATCTCTAATGGAAGGCCCGCTGCCTTTTAGCAATTTAGCACATATCAAGATGCGAGTGGAGGACCAGTAGGGCCGTCAGGGGAAAGATTAGACAATAGATAAGAGGGGCTGGTGACACAAAACAAACAGTTGATATTAAGAAGACAAATGGAGAAAGAGAAATTGCACTCACTACCTCAACTAAGAAAAGACAGAAATTAACAAGGACAATTTAATATAAAAGGCTCAAACGTGTTGCGTTCAACGGGCATTCAAGGAACCCTGAGGGAACACTGCTGCTGTGCAAGTCGTTGGACAAACGTCAAGGCCACTAAAGTGCATGACAAGTTTTAACGTCACCGCTCGCCTCCCAGACAGACACTTTAACAGAGAAAATGCCACCACTACTTTAAGGAGACAAACATTCGGTGCTTTTGCCTCAGTTTGTGTCAAACAAATCTCAAGCCATACTGCTAATGGCTGTGAAACCATGACAACGCAACGGCAATCACCGAAAAGTAAGGCCACTTAAGTTTGTTTTGAAGACAGGGTGAGAGCAGCGCATTCCTCGGGAACACATTGTTCAATGAACTTCTATCATGAGGATTTTATTTTTCTCACCACAATACAGAAAGCATGTTAAAAAGAAAATCTTTGCCTAGAAGAGAATTCATGACACTCGCGTTGAGATTCTGTCTTATCAACGCCTGTGAGCATGAACAGCTCCTTTATCTAGAGATGAAGCCTGAAGTTATTCCATTTATAATGAATCAAAAGGTTTTTATTTGCCTTTATCATCCAGCTAAGTTTGAATGAACCTTTTCTAGTACTCATCCTAGCAACAGCTAGTTACTGTATACATAAAACACTATTTAAAGCCCCTATGGACAGGTTCGGACTCTCGCAACGTAAGATGTAAAAACAACTAAATGTTGTTACCAAAGCATATTTGAAAATATGAAAGCAAATATAAGCTTATATTTATAAACAACACCTGAGGTTTGCCACAGACTTGACCTTTGGAATCTAAATGCCTAAGGCTCCTCGAGTGCCTCCATACTTGAGAAAAAAAAACGTGAAACTCCTTTTCCACAGGATATGACAGAATATTTAAACATATCTATTCGCAAGGGAATAAGATAACCTGAGATTATTTTTACAGCTCGTTTTACAGAAGGTAAAGGGTGCCGGAATCTTTACTGAGACGGGAGCGTGCAGTCCGTAAAAATGACTGAAATGGCGCATTTGGACGGGACTAAAGTCACTGAGAAACTCTGATAACAATTACATTACCTCACCTCCGGATGTAAAGCTAATCCCATCTGAATAGGTCTTAAAAAGTGTTAAGTAAACCAAAAACACAGTATAAAAGTAATAATAATAATAGAGAAATATTAATATAAGGTTAAAAAAAGCAAGGACTCTATTCTAATAAGTAATTAGGGCAGTAAATCCATGTTAAAATTATAGGGATGAAATTTGTTCTAAAATAGTCTTCTAAAGCCTAAATTAATGACTCTTGAGACACAACAATTTTTCTTATCAAAATGTTTTGACACAGCAAATCAGGCTATTTAACACACATACACACACACACACAACTGAGAACAATAATTAAACAACTCAACAACTCAATAGAAGCAGTTATTTTCATGATAATCGTGAGCACGTGGCATGCAGTTTAACTTTTAAACTCACATTTTGAATAGAATTCTAAATACTGGATGCCAAAGAGTGGCTTCAAGTGGTTTAAAGACAAACAAAGCCACAATGTTCTTTTTATAGTGGACAAGCCCATGTAAAGCGGTTGTTTAAATTTCTATATTCTGCGACAGGTGGAATTTATCAGAAAACCCATCAAAGGTTTCTGAAGTAGTAACTGTCACATCCAGCAACAGGGCAATTAGGAGAACAACCTTCAACGTGCAGCCAGCGATATACCTTGTCTATGCAAATACAGGCTGCTCTACGCATACGACAAATATATACAACCTGCCCTTTGTAAGACTTGAATATTTTATCATGATAAATACCAGTTCTCTATTTACAGAGTGTATTTGTGCAGTCAACCCTTTCTAAACCAGACCTGCCTCGGTGTATCTTAAGTGCAAGTTCAAAATGGGGATGAGAGAAGTAAAAATGGATGAGCAAATGAGAGAGAACAAATATAAACGCAAGGAAAAGAAAAAGTAGAGGACAATTTACGAATACCCTTGTTTGTCCTTCATGCCAAAAGGGAGGAAATTTGGACAAGACAAATATCCGGAGCGTACAGACAAAGCCTGCGCCGTGGGTGCCCAATGTTAATGACTACCACTCTGTCTCGTGTACACGGCATCACAGCGTGCACCTAGCATTATTATTACATTACGCTCAGAAGCCACACACATACCCACACACACACACTCTGATTTCAGGCATTGCAGATGCCCTTAGCTCGTGTGAATTACAATAAGTGCAACAGTGTAATAGGCTTAAACTCCTAAGATTACTAAAACCAATAATGGTAGCCAGGGTCAGAAGCTCGGAGCCCTTACATTATTTTGCCTCGATGGCGAGAATATTTAGGTGTCAAGAAGAGCAGACAGAGAGCAATTAAAGTGAGGTGAGAAGGAGGCGGGGGAGGGGGGCAATGGAGGTGACACGAGGTACATCTTTGACAAGATTAGTTTTCAGTCAGAGAGAGAGAGAGAGAGAGAGAGAGAGAGAGAGCTGCCGGCTAGGCCGGCTCAGCAGTGTGGAGGATTGTGGACCTGGCTTCCACTGACATTTTAGTCAGTGGAAGCCAACTGACTAAAATGTTGCGAATTCCACGCGTGTAGTCGCTGACGGGGGCGCACAAGTGGGCAACATGGGAGAGGTTTAGCTGTAGATTAAGCAGACCGCAGCAGGAGCTACAGGGGCTAAACGCAGAGTTATGGAGTCCTATTAGAAACGAGAGAGAGAGAGAGAGAGAAACCGGCTTGAAAGAGATACGCAGTACAGACCCTGGGTTTTGAGAACCCAAATCTGCAGAAATTGGGTTCTGGCTGCACGACAAGCGCTCCCTGTGGAGTCCTATCAAGCCTCTAGAGTAGCAGTAGTCAATCGTAGGCTAAGAGGAGTCAGTAGGCCGAGCGCTGCCTTGTGTTGCTCGGATGCTTTGCGGCAATAGGCATACAGTCAATAGGACATTATTCCAAAGTAGTGACCTATACGTGTGTCCGATTACAGGAACAGCATCATCGGTGTCATTAACGGTAAAAAAGGTTACAGAATTTAAATACCATCGAGAGTACCCTCCAAAGCAAGCTGGCGACGGGGTGAGACGCTCTATCTCCAGCCTCTGGCCAACAGGGAAATCTAACTGGTTGGGGAGACTAATTTGCCATTACAGACTTAAAACCAACAGCTTTGGAAGCCAATCACTGGAAACGAATAGCCTTAGCCTTCGACACATACGGCTTCTGCTGAAGCTATTGCTTACCTCCTTATTCTCGCTGATGAGAATCGACTGCTTAAGGATGGTTAGAGAGGTAAATCTCTAACCATATCCATAGCACACTGTAAGTCCACTGGGACCACATCTCATTGACAGTTAAAACGTGCGCAGTATTTCAAATAAGGGAGGGAGAAGAAAGATGGGGGGGGGGGGGGGAGAGAGAGAGAGAGAGAGAGAGAGAGAGAGAGAGAGAGAGAGAGAGAGAGAGAGAGAGAGA
>JAOEHI010052227.1:0-47379 GCA_025447815.1 Percopsis transmontana | reverse complement strand
CGGTGTCCTTACAGAAAAACAATGTCTCTGATTTCTCGATTTCAGTTTTATTTGTTTGTTTCTCTCTCTCTCTCTCTCTCTATCTATATATATATATATATATATATATATATATATATATATACATTTATTTCTTTATTTATTTTTTCCTTCAATAGATGACACAGGGGATGGTGGTCAGTCGGTGACAGGTCCTGCTCCTCCCATTTGCTGATATAGCCCCGATCTCTGTCTGAAAGATTGATTGGGTGAGAAGAAGATTGACACTCCAACCCCTAGCCAGCACACTGGCCCTGTTAGGTCAATGCACCCTGACAGCCAGCTGACGACCCGATTTCCTGATGAGTTGCCAGGCACCTAAAACCTTTTGGGGAACGGTATAGACACCTACCCCACTCCCCCTCCCCCGCCCACCCTCCATCTCGCTTGCCTAATTTCATTCCATCACTTGTCATGTGATTATAAGGCTGCTCACTTGGTTGTGTCAGCAGACAGGCGCACGGTTAATGACTTGGAGCTTAGGAACGCCCCACCTTGTAAGACATGGACATTTATGGTGTCTATATAACCGGAGAGGCTTGAAAGAAAGGCGGGTGGGTGGTACATTTCCAGTATGGTCACATTAACAAGCCATAAGCCATGGTCCAATGCTAGAAGCTCTTTGAGTGAAGTGAGGTCGACGTTACGGCCAATGTTGTCAAATGTCAAAGTTAGAACTGTAACTGTAACAGTAGTAGCCATGGTACGGTAAGACAATATTAAATGCAATATCAATGATGTGATAGAAATGCTCATGAAATAAAATACAATATGATACAACACACTTGACAGTATCCTAAACACACAATAAACTATATGATGATTAGGAACATTATTGTTATTGAACATTTATATTTCTATCTTGCTATAAAGACTATCATTGAACTAAATATAACTGCATGTATACTTTACATTCTTACAATCTTACAGCATTTGGCATGTTCATTTGGACTCAAATGACGACAGAAAACTAAAAGCCAATATCTTTAAACTATGTTTATGGTCATCATCAGGGTTTAGTAATGACCCTCTCCTACCATCCCAGAAACATTATCCCCCAAATCAGCTATGGGTTAATGAGACAGCACTACAGGGCCTTCCCTCCCCCAGATTTAGATCTGATTACGAATATGCCACCCTGAACACGGAGAGCACTTCAGCACTAACAAAAATGAACTGTGTAAAATGTGTAAAAACAAAAAGCAAAATCTAAATAGCATGTGTCATGTTTCGAGAGATTGTCTATATTGTCTTGTTATTGATGCTAGAAACACTGGCTGCCTAAAACAGTCCAATGAGAACAACAAAGTGATATCTCGTATTGTATCATATCAAATGATTGGGTTAATTTGTATCAAACAGGAGAAACTAGTGACAGAATGCTATGTCAAGTTTAGTGAAATAGGATTTTTAGATCCACATCCAGCCTCACATCCTTTTTTGTTAGTTAGACATTTTTTGCAGCGTGGGCTCTCCTCATCTTCCTGGGAATGAATTCACTCCATGGCGTATAATGAGTGTCGGTATGGGGTCCTTATGCTTAGGGGCAAGGCGGGCTGGGGTGGGGGGCAGAGACTGGGAGACTGGAAGGGGGTAATGCACATTTTAATGAGATGTGAGTCTCTCTGGCACACCTGTACGCCAGCAGCCGCTGAGGATTACTCCGTCCGAGACCAAGAGGTGTAAGACCCCGTTGAGGGGTTGTGGAGAATCATTAGTGGGCTTTGAAACGCAGGATTGGCTCAATCCACTATACACCGAAGCGGAGCTGTATATTGTGTTTAACCTGCTTGGTTTTCACAGGGTCCCAGATATTGGGCATTTCTGGATCTTCCAGTGTGACAATGAGAATTACAGAAAGCAAATGAAGCGACGCAGCTAATTCTTCCTGACAAGTCAGGGTCCTATTTGGTCATTTGGTCATTATTTCTGATCTTGTATATTTATTAAAGTTTACACACATTATTTATGTGTGTACACAGCTCTGAAGGGCCACAGGGTCGTGGTGATGACTCAGCCGGTTGTGGCCCTCTCTGCAGTGGCAAGTTGGTCCAGCGCCCGAGTGATTCAGTCATTCCTGTTGTGTAGCAGATCAGCACAGCAGCCGTTGTTCTGCTGGTGTGACGCCGTTGATTGTGAACCTGTGTGTAAAGTTGGACTTGGGGTTGTGAACCAGTAATGTCCTCACTGAGCTTTCTGCATGAGTGCAAATGGAAATTTAGCATAATTCTCCCTCCTGTGTACGACCGGGTCTTTTAAAGAGACACTTCTTGATTTTTGTCCGGCATAGCCCTTGCGGTCAAAGCCAGCGTTACAAAACGTTGTCGTTTTGGTTTGAAACTCTTAGAGTGCATGCCCCTCCCACACCTGAATGGCGGACACTCATCTCTACCCCTCCACTTACAGGCTAGAGTCCCAAGGTTTACACCGTTCTCTACCCCCCCTCCAGTCACACACCCTTTCATGCGTGTGGTTCAAACATAAACAGCTAGCTGGGGTGGAAATGTGTTGCTCTAGGGGCGCCATAATGCAATCAAGGAATATACCTTTATCTATTAAAGGGGTGTGATTCATTAAAGTATTAGCAATTACTGAATCAGCACTTTATCAATCATAAAAGTGACCTCAACATAATAGAAAAAAAGGATCAAAGTCCCTCTATTTAGCCAAAAGACCACAATACGGTAGGTGTAATAGCATTCATGGCCACTCGCCGCAGTGCTATTATGTCACATAGCAACCAACGGGGCTGAGTTATCGCAGTTCGACTGGGAAACGGCCGCTCAAGGTCAAAGTTAGACAAACAGTATGTTATCCCAAGCCTACGGGGGTAGCGAGACGGCTGATCTCATTCAAGGAAACCATGCTAAGACCACCAGGGGCCTATTAGGGGCTACAGATTGTAGGGCCTTGTCATGCATTCACTCGAATTTATGCCTCTCAGTTGTCGTTTAAATAATGCATTTCTGTTTAGGCAGAGCCCCGCGTTTTTAAACGCAGCACCTGGCACGCTTTGGTATTCCACAGCTCGCTCTCTCCCGGGGCACAGATTTTTCTAAGGCTTTGGGAGGGGGGCTTTGGTTCTGAGATGTGAGGGCAGAGTGTGACTGAATTGGGAACTGCTGCATGACAATGATGCTAGCTGTAGCAAAGGTGGGTTTATATTATGGTGGAACACAAACTGCATAATCAAATAAAGGCGTAAATACAAGATTACACAAAGGATTGATTTTATAAATAATACCTTTTTTTCTCCTATTGTTTGCCAAAACAGTTTTTAGTTTTATTTATTTCAGTAAATTTACAAATTTACAAAAGACAGGCCACCTCTAGTTGTCTCTGGAATACAATTCATTTTTCTTAACCATATTTGTAGACATTTATCTGTGTTGACAAATAGATATGATGAAAGTGTGAGTTTGTATTTAATTCATTTAAGTTGGGCTCTTTTTTTAGACAGCATGTGTGTGTGTGTGCGTGTGTGTGTGCGTGCGTGTGCCCAATGTGCGCGCGTACACATTACAGTTTAATAGTGCTTAAAGGCATGTGAGAACAAATGTGTCTTAGCATCTCCATGGATATGTCCATTTCCAGGTCCAGAGTTCCAGGGTACTTAAATCTGAGGAATATTCGGTCTCGCGGCCTGAGTTCAAATGAATGCAGCTAATGAGACTTCTCAAAGGCCTGTTAGTGGAGGACTCCAGCCGCTGTGATCCTGGTGTTTAGCAGAGTGCGATTTTGCCCCGATTTGCTGGAAAGTATAATGAGTTATAAGCTGCAAGGGCTATTCTCTCATTAGCTCTGACCTTTGCGTCGACAGGAGTCTGTCTTTCTCAGCAATAAACTTTATTTCTCTAATTCCTTTATTTTATCTTACAAGGGTTAAAAAACAAAATAAAATGACAAGGAAACCCACAAATGTATTCTTCAGTTTGTGTTATATAATAATGTAGCAGTGGTCCGCAATGGTCAAATTAATTCGGGTGTTAATCATTTTAAAAAGATAGGATATAAATGGTACATTATGTGATGTTTGTCCGATGAATAATTCCACAAATGAAAGCAATACCTCCAACCACACACACAATGGGTTCCCCCCCCAGCGTAGCTGTGATTGCTTATCAAAAGTGTGTATTTTCAGTCACATGAGGACGCTCAGCGTGGGGGCATCAGGGCCCACAGAGGGAACAAGAGTGCATGACTTATAAAGCCTTTAAAGAGGAGATGTAAGAGATGTGAGGCACCAGAGATCAATTGAACACTATTTGTCACCAAAAAAAGTATACAATTTATACAATTACATGGTTTGTAAGTGAAATATTTAAAGGCATAGTAGGGAATAGTAAGGAAAAGTAAAGTATAGATTTTAGCATGAGTCATATACTGTTTGAATTCGTGCACTAGCAGTGATAATGTATTGGTTGCTACAGTTGTTTTGTCTGTACAGGTGCAATAGCGTAACGAAATGTAACAAACCCATTATTAATGATATGAGCAACACCTGTGTTTACCCTGCTATGACATCTTTGGGAGGAGAGTCCAGAATCATTTGCTCTTTTTGTCTCAACTCTATCTATAATAATAATAATAATAATAATATTTTATTTCTATAGCATGTTTCAGAGAATCATTCACATTAACACCAATCTAAACCAAAATCTACCTTGCATAGCTAATAGTCTGCCCTGCAACAGCCTATTGGTCTACAAGAGAAACTGCAACTCACTCCCACTACTGTATTCCAGATAAAACAGATTCAGAATGTGCATGATCAAAATAAACCATTTAGCTTTTTGCTTTTGTTTTATTTTTAGAAAAGGTGATTTTCAAATTTCGGTACATGCTGCATATTCAGGAATTTGGTAAATGCCAGGTAGATCATTTCAAAGAAGTCTGCAGGTAGGGCTCTTGTTCAAGGACAGTATACAAGGGCACAGAGTTGTTAGTGGATAGTCAGTGTGTTGGACTTTATGAGGTGGTCCTTCTTGGTCAACATTTAAAAATTTTTTTCACGACACCAGCAGGTGTCACCACAACCAAAAAACTCCTCAACTGAAAACCCAGAGAAAACATTGGCTTACCTACAGTACAAAAACACCAAAGGTTGCCTTGACTGCCAATATGTGTTTTAAAAAAAAATACATATATTTTTAGATTGTAAGATTATGAGATTTCACCAGGACATGCATAACCAATGGTGCACACACAATGTCACTCTCACCTTTTTCACTCACAAACATACATATACTGTAAACACACACACACACACACACACACACACACACACACACACACACACACACACACACACACACACACACACACACAAAGGTTTCAATATCAGGAGATTTCATGTATTAGTTGGAAAAGCTGTGAAAAGCAAAGCAAACACCAATAATACAGATCTTAAGAATTTTAATCAAAGCCTTATCCTGTAAGCTCAGAAGTCACTATAGGAGTATAACTGAGTTTTTATATGGCTTCTAATCACGGAAGGCAATAAAAAATACAGATAATGGCCAAGGACTGTGCTAATAAACAACAGGCAAACAAACACCTGCTAAGCACTGCATAAATACTGCCGGTTCAGCTTTATTTGAGACTTTTTCAGCTCATTTATTATAGGCAATTTACAGTAGGTAGTAATAAACTACCTGTAAACAATTGTTTTCCCATCCTCTTAGACAGATTGATGGAGAAAATCACATGATGTGTTTTTTTGTAAGGGTAACCTACATCACAAACATTATGTTAACCAACTTATAATATACAGCCATGGAAAAAATGTAGAGGCCACTGCATATTCTTGTAAATATATTAATATAAATATCAAAAATGTAAAAAAGTATATATTAATTAATTAAAAAAAATATATATATATATAAATATATATGTAATTGTATATAGATAATATATTTAATTTATTCCATGGCTGTATATGTACAGTAGGAATTATATTCTTTACCAGCATTGCTATTGTAACGGCTGTGATTCTGCGTTGTGTTAAATGACCAAACTGGATCTTTTTCTTTAGGCTGTTTATTTTGCATTCGCTCACAATCCGGTGGCTGGTGGTTACAAAGAACTACATCACTTTTCAGCACCACACACAAAGTGGAATCATTAGCTTAGCAAGTGGCAGACTAATATTTTAACATTTTTACATAAATATAAAATATTACACAGTAGGTAAGTACCAGTAATACGTCACTTTCATAAAGTGGAATCTAGAAACACAACAATATAAATGCCGAAACATTTTAACATAAATATAATAGAACATAACACATAACACACATAACACACACATTAGATAGCGTAACCCTAACCCTAACCCTATTATTAAATATGATAATTACAAAATATGTTTCGTCCTCTGCAACCTACCATTAGCCAAGCAAGTGGCAGACTGAGGGGGTTTCCTCCCCAAGTTTTGCAAGGGTCAGGTGGGTGATTTTTTTTTTTTTTAATTGGGTGGGGGGTTTACTCCTTTGATCAGTATATGCTCCTTTTGCTGCATATTTGGCCACCAAAGGATGGGGCAAGTGGAAACACACACCACACACATATGTTACACTATTGATGATTGATCAAGTCTTCAAAAGCCATGTGTGGGATGTACATGATGCGCTGCAACACTCTGGTCTTGATGTAAATATTCACCAAGCACAAAGCACAACACTGGCACTGACAGATCCTTTGCATATTCATCAGCAAAGGATCAATATGTTATCCAGGAATACCGTCTTCCGGTGCTCCGATTAATTTACAGAGGTTGGCCTCTGACTTGAGTTTTAGTGAAGCCAACATTATCCGCCTGCAGATGGGACATAAAGAGGGACATAAACCAAATGACCTGCTTTAATACCCCTCATCAAAGCCCTCTGGAAGGATCAAAGGGGGCAGGAACAAGCAGGATCTTTTAGGCTGACCTTAAAGTAAGACGTTTAGCGTCGCCTATTTTGTGACAAAGGTCAGTTTGCTATCGATCTGGCCACTGTTACTGAGGTTCAGCAACATTTAATTCCCTGCAATGTTAGGATGCCATGAAGGTGATTGTATTTGTTTATTCATTAATTCTTTCAGTTGATTTAGGGGTTCAGCTTTATGGATGTAAAACAAAGGCAATCGCAACATACAGTACATTTTTTTACCCGTGACCCCTCAATCTACCTGTCATAAATATAAAAACATGCATGCATTAAAGATAATACAACATTATATAATTAAATAATTATAAAAAAAAAATTCTTTGACTGTTTTTACTAAAGACCATAAAAAAAATCAAGCAGAATCACTGCTGTTACAATAGCAATGCTGATAATAACAGGCAAAAAGATGCAACCAACTTATTATTCCCTCCTTTTGAAAATGCATTCTGACCCTGACAGCAGAGATAACTTCTTAAACATTTATATGAAATAAAACCGTGAATGTAGGCCTTTGGGAAACCGTACAGTGTTGCATTGTATTGCACCTTGTACCTGAATCTTATCACAGTCGCAACGTGTATTTTTAAAGGTGCTCCAATGTCCTCCCAAACCCTGGTTATGTTTTGAAAAAAGTGCCCATAGCTGTAGAGGGTGGGATAGAAAAGGTGTCAGCCTATGAGCGCTATAGTGGGAGGAGTAGAGAGGAGTGCGGGCCCAGCACTCAGGCGCTAGAGAGGCATGCTCTCTCACAGTTTCAAACCAAAACAATGATGTTACCGTAACGCTGGTTTCAACCACATGGGTAATTCCACACACAAACTGAGGAGTGTCCCTTAAAAGGCTGATCTCCTAATTGTACAAACATTTAGTGTACTAATCTCAGAAAGACAATGAAAATCTACTGACTATACTGTATGAGAATACCAACCCTGTAGGTGTTCATATAAGTTGGACCCCAACCCTACGCCTGCCTCGCCTAATCAGTTACATACACTACTGTATATGACCCGTGGGTCTCCTAACCACCTCCTTATTCCACTGTATGCCCCGGTTCTCCCCGACATGTCAAGGCACCAGTGATCTAGGGATTGGTCCCTGCTGGTTATCTGAAGCCACAGATGTCAGAGATAGAGAGCTGGCAGAAGGATGAGAGTGGAAGATTTTTGTAGTCTCTGATCCGGTGAGGTAGATGATGGATGGACTAATACTCGCTTGCATCTTTCTTCACCTCTGGCTCTAGTTTTATTGAGGTGTTTAGATTCACTTATCTCCTGGCCCCTGGGTTATCTCTCTTTCTTCCTCCCTCTCTCTCTCTCTCTCTCTCATTCCTTCTCCAGTGATAATTCCACCTCCAAGAAAGCCTTATAGGGGCTCTTTTTCCTAAACAGAAGAGTTCACATTCTGTCTTTAACTGTGTTCCAGGCAGTGGATAGATCCAAACAATTTTTGACATATGTCTTTATGTAATGAGGAATGCACAGATGTTAAAGTTCCATTGATTGATTTGTGACCACTAGAGGGCAAAAAGTGGACTCAAAACATAAAATAACTAATTGGCAAGCCAGGCCCCACCCTTTTCCCTCTATGTCTTTACTAAAAACCAAATTTAGGTTGATTTACAGGCATCGAGTTTTAGTCCTTTAATCTCATTGAATGCTATTCATCTTGGAAAAGCTCAACCAATGTTTTCCCTTGTTTTCCTCTCTCTGTCAGATTTTTCTGACAAAAACGATGTCAGTTTTCCTTTCATGACTGGAAATTCTGGTTCAGCTTGGCGATTTGCTATCGGTAGGCTGTCCATATTTGCCTCAAGTCAATTGCTTGAATTGAGCACAAGGGGTTAGAAGAACACAGTGTTGGAAAAATACGAAGAGCTAAACTGTCTAGTGTTTGACAACACAGAGTAGAAAATAACACACTAGTTGTTTGATACAATGACATCCTCTTAAATGTGAGAAATTTAGATTTCCTCATTTCCTGTTAAGCAAAAAGGTTAGCTGATGATTTCTAATAATCATAAAAATAAAACAGATTACATGCTTCTCAAATGTTATTTTCGAAGTAAAGGGCACCAAGCTTAAAACCTCAATGATATTCAGCAATAATGGAGAGCAACCAAATAGGCAGCAATACCTCTGCATGGGTTTAAACATCTGTGTTTGATGATAGTCAATATTATGCCAGTTGTCCTTGTTTTGTGGTGTCAGTACAAACACACAAAAGGGTAGAGATTAGGGTGGCAAGTGGGTTCAATTTGATTGGAGTTTGTCCATTTTGCCAAGCTGTATTTATACACATGGTGTAATCTCACTGACTGGCATCAGTGAGGTGCCACCCAACGCAATGATTGGCGCTCATATTCCAACTGTACCTCCTAAACCACTGGAATTTGTGTTTTTTCATTAATATATTTACTTATTATGCACATTATCTCCAAACAGTAAGATAAAGGAGTTGGGTGTCTCCCACTATATGTCTTATATTTGAGATTTACCAAAGCTGTTCAAAGCTAATGTCCAACTGGCCTGGACTTTTCAGAGCAAAAGAAACTCGACTTTGTTCCTTTCCATGGCTACGGCTGTCCTCTCTTTAAACCTTTTTAGTAACTAGGAGCAGAGACATTTAGGAATGACTAAAATTTTGAAACGTTAAGTTGCCCACTGCATCCTTAATCAGTATTTTACTATATTCAAATCTGCTGTACAGATCCATGTTATAAAGAGTATATAGGTATTAAGTTTAGAAAAGATTGTAACTGGACTTCCAATGACAGCACATTGCAATAATCAAAACAATTATTGTAACAATTCACAGGATTGTCACCCTCGGAGTAACATTTGCTTTGGAATCCATAGGAAGTTAAGGGAAAGTTTGCCAGCCAGTTGGCAAGGATAACACTTTGCAAGAAGAAGACAGGAACACCCTGATGTCACTTGCCCAGCTCACTTTAGATGTCGTGGCTCATATGCCTCAGATGGGAGATGTTTCAAGGGACGCCCCAGGGCTACGGCGCCTCAAAGAACTCCAAAATATATCCTTGACCATCTCAAGGGCAACTCTTTGCACTTCCTCTTCAAAGACACATTCAAACAAAGAATTACTTTTTCCACAATAGTTTGCTAGCAATGTCCACAAAAGATTCATAGACTTTCATGTGGATTGGATTGCTATCCTATATATTGCCAAATACTGTCACGTTGAAAACCAAATAACCGACAACTTCACAACTGGTCACAATTGTGAAGGAAGCATTTGTTTTTTGCTCTTTTGAGCTAAGCCCCCTGTTTTCAAATAGCATATAATGTGTAATCATGTGTTTTTTTTACAAAGGCATATTCATTAAATTGAACATCTTTTAAATCATAACATGCCACGGCGTGCCAGAATAAAAAAAAACACTGTCAAATCTGCGCCTACTATGGCTAAACAAGGCGGAATCTTCTCGCAATGCGACATTTCAAATCTTCAAACATAATCCCACGGGAATTTCATGCCGGTGATAAAAAGGACAAGACATGGGTGGACTGACTGACTGACTAAATAAATCATAATCTAGTGACTATTATAAAATAAATCTCCATCGCAGTGCCACTATCTTGTTCAGGAGTGGCAGAAACTTCAGGCAGTATTCCAAGATGAAAGTTCTAATATGAAATGTTACCCTACTATATTCATATTCGAGGTTTGCAGCGATACTATCCCATATGTTTTCTTAATTCCATAGACTTTGTTGCCTTTATCAAAACTGTTACCGGCTGCTACAGAATGTAAACAATGGCTTGTTCCGTTGTTGTCATGGGACATCAATGGTTCGTTATGACTGAACGCATGAAAAGTCGTCCTTGAAATGAATAAAACAAATGCATTTAAAAAATTCTTAACAATAATTGGCTGATATTGATACCAAAATAGGCTATCATGATTTCTTGGGAGAAATCAACCAATTCTATGTAAAATCAGACATTCAGCACCCCCGTATAGCCGGAACGGAATGATCCTTGTTTCATTACCACATTTTGCAACAATTTGACTGTGAGATTGTCAGTCAACTATTCGGGGTGCAGGTGGATGAGTACGAACACTAAGTCACGAACAACCTACTAAACACACTAACATTACGTTGTAACAATAGACAAACATCAACCAACAATATTACCCAAACAAACCCACACATATACACCCCCACAACTCAACAGGTGCAATGAATGAATGAGAGTGATTGATGAATGCAAGTCCGGTGTGTAGCTGGGGTGCGCTGAAAGTATGAACAGCTGCAGGCCGGTGGTTAGTACACCCCCCCCCCGTGGGTGTGATTCCCAACGTTACAGTCCAGTTTGTAGTATGCATCTGATATTGTTTTCTTTTATGTAAAAATGTATTTATGTGTTAAGTATAACCTGATAGTAATTCAATATTGCATAACATTTAGATCACTGATATATATAGATAATTGTGTGAGTGATTTACACCATAAATCGTACAGTATTTGGAAATATTTATTTTCAACATTTTGCATCTAACAATGATATAGCAAAGGTGTCAGTTTTCATATAAAGGGGAAAAAAGGAAGAAAAAAAATACAACTGAGAAATAACTGGCACTCTTTTGTATTTTGAGAGCATCTTTTCCTAAGTATCTGCCAGCCTATCAGTGCAGTTCAATCCAATCTAGTGCTAGCATCCACGGTGACAGTCGGTGGGCAAGGCCGATACAATCGACCTGAACAGTAGAGAGAACACATCCCTGTTCCACTAAGAGGGGTCTAATTCATTCAGAGATGAGCAGGTGTTACACAAAACATTCCTCTCCAAAACATATTTATTTACATTATACCTACTGTTATCCAAGTAACGATAATGGGACGCGACTTCCCCTTTTAACCTCCCTTTAACCTCTCCCCCTCCATCCCTAAAGTTGGAAAATTCAAACTCCAAATTCATCGCGAGCCAACGGCAGATGAAACGCTAAGCTTCCCATCTGCTCGCCTTCCTCTTCCACTTCTCACATCCCCCCAATCCCCCATCTCACCTCCCCCCCCCCTGGTAAGGTTGTGGCGACCTGCGCATTACAAGTAGCGGGCTGATGATTACATTGTTGGACTGAGAGCAATGCTTGTGGTGCTGTGATCCCAGCAGTAATCAATATCGCTGGCCAGCAACCCCACTGGACCCCTCTCCCCCTGTCCCAATCCCCCCTACTGCATGTAAAATATCCTTGGGCAACACTTGGCCCACACTTTAATTATTCTCTCAAAGTCATCACGGGCTGGAACCAATACTGGACTACAAATGAATCAGGCTCTTTTGTTTAGGGTAGCTCCATGTTGCTTTTAGATGTTTTCTACTGTTTACGTCAATGTGTAACGTATTGTAGGGGTGTAGGAGGATGATGGATGGATGATGATATTTTGGTTTCATGAATATATACATATTTTTTATAGTGGGCATGCTCTAAATCTTCCAATTTAAAAAATATTTTTTTGTTTCTTGGCCAATTTCAATCATAAAACTTAACTTGCCTAAAATGCAACCTCATTTATGTGTCAATTCCTAATGCTGAGAAGAAAGGCGAAATATATCTCCATCACAGTCTCTGGTCGTCTAACATAATGTACTGAGGAGACGATGATGTATTTGAAAGGCCTTTTTTAGGCCCGAAACATAAGAAGTGATGATGGAGGAGGTGGAGGCTAAATTTAGATGACTGCCTATACATATTTTATCTCTGCTCATCATGTAAAGTCAGTGAAGTTAGTGAGGGGTCAGCCGTCCACCGCACAGACAACTTCCTCATTGCATGCTCTCTACCAAATATTACACTTCGGTTCAACTTTCCCCATTAGCAACATTAATGGGGACCTAAGCAATGTTTTAAAAAAAAGGATGCCTTGGTATACAAACAAATGAAGGTATATAATATTAAATACACTTTAAACCATGTACACACATGTATAAATCAAGAATAAGCTATTTTTAGCCAGTGTTCTGTGTTCCAGCGAAAGGCGCAGAAATAAAACAAAACTTTTAATTTGATGTGTAATTGAGGACCGGCGACTAGGTAAATAAATATCTCTCAGGATTTTGGCCTCAATGCCCTATCTAAATACAATTTTCTTTTCTTCCAAACTTTATTTATGTTGATGCCGTTATTGATTGTGCACACAGCAAAATTATGTCTCAAGGCTTCAATGCCAGTAGGCGGCCCAGGACATTAATCAGGAAATCAATTGTGCTGTCAATTCGCCTGGGTGTGTTGGGAAATGGATTGCAATCTGAAGACTCAGTTGGAGTTGAGTGACAAGCTCAGAGTCTGTAAATGAGCTTGCATTCAACACCTGTATGTGTTAATAGTCATCAACTCAATATGTAACATACAGTAAAATTCACCCTCAACGCACTTTACAATTAGCCTACAATTTATTTTCTAAAATGATATGCTTGGAGCTGCTGACCACGTCTGTGTCATATAATTCTATGGCACCACTTTGTTGCTGCGAATTTAAATGTATGTGGGTATAGTAGTTGAAGCCCTGGCATCACATCAACACACAGACCAAATGTGGTTGGAATAATGATTAGCAGAACAACAATGCCACTGTTCTCAAGGCAAGGTGGGGGTTCTCTTTTTCCCGTCGCCATCACAGGGCTCTTTGACATGCTATGATTCACTGGTGTCTCCTCCATTCCATCTGTCAATCTATCTTCGCTGCTGTTTCCCCCAGCCAGATATTTGCTCTTTTTCAGTTTTGCATCGCCAGGAATGTTAACTATCTGCTGACGGCCCAGCGTTCACCCGGTCATCACGAGATTTCATTATAGTAATAAAAAAGACAGAACAAAAAAAAAAAAGAGAGCAGTTTAATCCTTTATTTTTATATTGACAAACCTGACAGGTGGAATAGGTACGCCTGGTGGCTGACTTTTCAGTAGCTGCGCAACAGTTTGAAAACTCATGGCAATCCCACACTATTAGCATTGTGCTTCCACTTGGACACAAGTTTCTCCCAGAGACAAACGCCGTTCTCACTTTCCAGCTTTGAAAATGTCCTTGTTAGGATGAAGTGTGTGCACCAAAGAAAAAGTTTGATTACGCTAAATCTGTCAGGGAGGATCATTATCTCCCGAAAGTTTCCCACAGCGAGCACCTGGGAAATTGTCAAGAACCACCTTGTTATGGATGCAAATGAACCCCTTTTAACCTCTATTTTATGTATGTACGTGTTTATAGCTGTCAATCACCATAAACATTCAAGTGTCTTTCAAATAGTGCACCAATTTTCATCTCTCAGTCACCTGTTTTTTGTTTTTTTTGTTGTTGTTTAGATGCTGGATTACAGAAGAAACATTGAATTGTGTGTCATTGAGTAGTGATTGAGAGAATTATCTTTTTCTTTTTACTTCTTCTCATACAGCAGAGCTATATGGCAACCCATTTCCTATCATTTAGATTGGAAGCTTTACTGCATATAATGCCAAACCTTAAGCCGTCGCCTTTTCAAAAAAGTCATTATATATTTTCTTTGAAAAACTGAACATTGGAAGTGCACAAACACAGCTGAGGAAAGAATAGGCAGGTAGCTTTAAAGTGAAATGTTATGTCCCACATACTGTATATTAGCCAATCTGGTTCTGTGTTTGTCTCGTTCCTTGTGGGTAACAAGTTCAGCAGTAAACATACTGGCTCGACCATTTCAGACGAGTTGCGGACTGACAGGCGGCAAGGCATTTCTTTGCACTCTCTAGGGTCTGATTTCACAAACCTCCCTCTTTTCATACAGTCATTTATCAACTGCCATTCTTCTAGTTGAAGTATCCTGTTCTGAATCTCAAACTGACAAATTAACAAAGCTTCTGTGTGGTTTGGTTGACGTGTGCGGGAGATGGATGCAACAAAACCTCCCTGACGTTTTGGTTGTGACATATTTAGAGCAGAAGAGAAGAAAAGTTTGGTGATCGCTGAATTTATAAATTAGTTTTGGCAGTTATTCAACGGGTGATGTCACAGTGTGTGTGTGTGTGTGTGTGTGTGTGTGTGTGTGTGTGTGTGTGTGTGTGTGTAATACAGTAAATATAACTTCTATATTACTTATGGTAATATTCATTCTGCGATCACAAGAAACACATAATCATATAAATAGATCATGATCTTGACTCTGTTATGTGTTGGTACTGTATATACTTATATACTTGTAATTTATAAGAACATTTGCAGAAAGGTCACCATAAACTATATAAAGCAAGGGAAGGCATAGTGTACCTTAAGCCAATGAGTAAACAACCTTATAAACCTTGTCTTCAGATGGTTAGATTAGTAAGCAATATCTGATTAGGGTTAAATTACCTGCACTGTCCAGAGAAAAGCAAGGGCGCAGAAGGATGATGTTTAAATACCTTGAATTGCTAAGCATTGTCCTGTGAGTATTTCCCTTTGTTTTATTTATCATAGCCAATTAGGTTCAAGTCAAGGGTAAACATTTACCAAAGCTCCCCCGATGATGCAGTATGCATGTATTGAATAATACTGAGCGATTGCCATGTTTTCTGATCCTTCTGAATAACAAAGAAGGTGAGTGGATCATCGTTGTGTCAATATACTGTGTCCTGAACAACTCCCCCCTCGACATGAGACTCAAAAGTACATGCAAAATCCCGAGTGCACCACAGGTAATTACACAAGGAGTGTGCTCATTTTGAAATGGAAATTTCTTCTACACATCATAAGTTTGATCATATATTTGTTTATGGTAATGGGGTTGGATTTCTTCAGGAATATTCTTCATTAAAGTTCCCACTGGAATCTCACTGAAAAATCACAGATTTGTTTAACGTTTCCACCACATAAACAGAGTGCATATTGTCGGTGACTCATCTACCATCTAAATATTTTTATGTCTACTCGATTTTCCAGATTGTTTTTGCCAATGTACATTTGTTTTGCTGAGCAATCCATCAAACCCAACTTGCATTCTTGAAACATAACTCACAACTTGGTGCAGATCTATGACAGCTTTATTTGTATTCCAGTGAATATAGAATCCAGATTTTGCCTTCTAGGTGCAGACCAATCAATACGTCAAGAAAAATGTGCAAGGACAATGTCAGCCAACTTCTGCCCCAACAGGTGTTACATAGGCTGGTTTGGCTTCCTTTAAAGGTTAACTGAGTAAAATTTAGACTGTTGTATGAATTGAACAGAATGTGATTGTAGAGCTTGTGGACATACTGTATTTACTATATCTTCAACGCAACTGTTCAATATGCCTTAGCTAAAGGGAGAAATCATTTTTCCAGACGGCCCAGATTGTGCTGTTTGTTTACACTAGGAGTCGCTCACACTGCAGAAACTCCCTTTCCCTTGTGCCAACTTTCGACAGCAAGTAGGTTTAGTTAACATAGTTAGCAGTGATTAGCTAAAGCAATGTTTGGTGTAATGTAAGTAAATAATGCTGCAGAGCGTGCTTTGTTATAAATGTTTTAAATAGGATTCATGGCGTTTCACGCTGTAAACGCTTGGCACAATATTACACAATGGTCCTTTAGGCCACTTCATACACCCGTTGGAACCTGTAGTGGAAACTCAATCCTTTATGTGTTCTCCATATTCTATTCATAAATAAATAACTGTGAAAACTTAGAATAGGGTCCAGCATTGTCAAAAGGGAAAGTATATGGTACTTATCTGCTTGGTTAAGCGGTTAAATGATGCCTAAAAAGGATGTTTAATGAGGCAAGAGATGAAAATAAGTTTGATGTGCAGGAAAGAGAAAGAGGGCCAGACAGAATGAGCAAAGAGAGAGGGAGATTGGGTACATAGGAGATAGGTACGGTGCACAGTAGTAAATCAAGAGGACAGCTCTACTTTAAGCTTGGTCTCCTTACTGGAGAGTATTTGTGTCCAGAGATCAGAGGTCATTGTGTGGTGTCTCATACTATGACTGACTCCCGCTTCATTAACATATAGGGGTTCCTGCTGAGCAACTGGTCAGCATCCAACATCGGAGGTGTGCACACCCATGTGTGCTTACGCATCCGCCAAGGTCACGCTTCACTGTTACAATTTGAATCCAATGAAAGCAGAACAAAACAAAAACCCTAAATCTCCAACACCGTTAAGGCCAGGGGTTCACATAACATTTTAATGACATTGTGAATTGCTTTGAATAAAAGCAGCCACTTAGCGATTGTGTTTTGTTAAAGTAGACAGTATGAATATAATGTATTATATGACTATTTTCTGACTCCATGCTTTGAGGCAGATGTCAGTCAAAAGGAAAATAAACACATCCTTTAATGCTTCTGCCATTTATGGTTTCCTGTAGGAATACCCTAAAGACTACACAACCCATAAACCCTTAAACCAGAAACCTTCCATAGAATTGGAGAGAATTGTATAAACCAAATAATGACCAGATATTTGATATTAGATATTTGCTCAACCTATAGAACCACCTACCCCTACCCGTCTGAAGAGTTATGTTTGTCACAATAAACTGGTTCTGTGAATGGACGGAGTAAATGCCTGATTAGAATTTATAATTTATTTACCTTTTACAGAAAATACATTAAAAAACATTATTGTATTTATGTCGAAGGTAACCGTTGGAAGAGGGACAAGTGACAGGCCTATCTCTGTGAGTCATGTCCTGCCCCAGGGAACACCAGCCTGTGTCGTTTAGGATTTTAAGAATATCTCAAATTGAATAAATTTTGCTTTGCTTTCATTAATTTAGCATTGAAAGGAAATTAGTTTATCAAAGTAATTACTTTGGGGTGCCAGCATATTGTGGTTGTGTTTGCCTGCCTAGAAATACAATTAAGTCTTATTTAAAGTATTCAATTTTGTTTTAGAATTATGCTGGTATTATTCTATAACTACATTCTATTAAAAAAAAATCCAAAATCAAACTCATCAAAGATTTTTGGCATTGAGATAATGTCTATAATGAGATAATAACTAATTCTCATCCCTGTCGATTTAGCATTGTATTGAGTTTTGATTCACATCATGAGTTGTGTGCCAAATGCATAAAACAAACATTTCTCACCAAGTGAGGCTGCGTTGCCACAAAGTGGAGCAGGTTCCCCCTCTCATCGGTCTGTGGAGATGCGGACACCGCAGGGAATTGTATCTTCATCTTGTCACGTGTAACAACACGTATTTACATTTAAATATTCTATTAGAATTCAATAGATAGAAAGAGGAGGGGCGAGCCTCGTGAAAGGAAAGTCCTGGACCTGCTAGGGAATACTAAACACGTTATGCACAGGGACCGCTGCGTGTAGACAGGTATGGATTTGTCCAAACTCTGCATATGGAATCCTAATCCAGTTTGGAGATTAAGGGGCATAATCCACTTTCATTTCACACATCCTGTACAGTACAACACTGGGTATCTCAAAATGTGACTGGTAATGTAAAGAACGTGTGAAACTAAACAGATGTGTGGTTTTAGAAAGTAAATATTCACTGCATTTATCCTGTGAATGTATTCAAAGCCATTCACAGTGATTATAATTACAGGTATTAGGGA
The DNA here is from genome assembly GCA_025447815.1 of Percopsis transmontana. NCBI lineage: Eukaryota > Metazoa > Chordata > Actinopteri > Percopsiformes > Percopsidae > Percopsis > Percopsis transmontana. The sequence continues at coordinate 28,878 of JAOEHI010052227.1, read as the reverse complement.
GCATGGGCATGTTGAGGACCGAATCCACAACCCTTCGGCTGGAATTGAAGCTACCGTAGCTGGAATGATCTTGAACCTACAGCCTAGCATAAAATACTTAAAATAAAGTGAGGAGAAATTAATTATCTTACCCTACTAGCAAATATTTCTCTCCTTGTTTTTTTTAGCTATCGATCTGTCTGTTTGTCCGTCTGTCTGGTAGGAAGTTTGTTTTCCTTGATGGCCTGTCAGAAGGGACACTGGTGTATATCTTTCTATGATAGCCTCAGGCATTCAGGCTCCCGCTAGTATCAGCCGGCTCCATGCATCACTATATAATCCTACCTCATTTATATGGTGATGGTTTGGCAAAGGTTGCCATGTTGTATCAAATCCTGCAGGTGGATTTAACTGGATCAGATAAAACTGCACGGCATCCCACCACAAAGAACCTATTATGAAAGAGTGATTATTATTGCTGTTTACTTGTTTGGAATTAAATCTGCAACAAACTAATTTGAGCCAATTTGAAGTTTTTAATTTCTAAATCTCAGGCTTTAAACCATCTGAATACATTTTTAATAATCTCAGGGCCAATAAATTGCTTGGTAAATGTAACAAAATGTGCCATTGCTGAATATTCATGCACAAAATGATAAGCATTACTGCTTTTTGCATTATCCAAAGTATTCATATTTACATTAAACATTTATTGCATTATCATAGGCCATTGGGATAGTAAATATGATCTTGCTCTGTCATTACGCACACCAAGTAAATTGCATGAATATGCAAATTGTCTCCCACTGAAATGCCTCACTGAAACATATGGAAAATTATAATTAATTTATTTAGGGAACAGTTTACAGTTTCAGTAGTACAGTACTTTGACAATATTAGTATGATACATATGTACTTAAATAATCATTTGCAAATTATTATTTTTGATGAAAAAAATGAATCTAATAAATAAACTATCATAATGGTATTTTATGATGGCAACGATTCGTCGTTGTCTGTACATGTATGAATGATTTCAATACTTCCGGACATATTTATTCATGTTTGCTTCTTTCATCTTAAGTAAACAGCTATGAGTAAGACCCTATTCTAACAATGTTCTAACAATTCTAACAGAGAAAAGCCAAGGGTCAATGATAGCCAGCAAAGTTTTCAAGAGGCAGTCTTTGTCATACAGGCCAGGACAGAGAAATCACTCTCACTAATCCCCCTCTCCAATGTCCACCCCTCAAAATATCCCTTTCATCTATAATATTTGGATATTGTGCAGAATATTATTGTGCAGGGGTCCTTTATCAGTGGAATTTCAGGTCTGAATCGTTATAACTCTGATTAGGTGCTGTAATTCTCCATTTCATATTCACTTTAAACCAGCCATTTTCTTTTTCTTTTTAAAATGTTCATTTAAAAAGAAGGACAAAAGTACTGTATGTGAGTGTATACTCTTCAATCTATAAATCTAAAACAAAGTAATTGTAGAACATGAAAACACACAGGAATTGTGTGTTATACTGTATATATACACACACACAGGCCTATTAGTCATAATGTGCAAATATAAACGAGTACATATTTTGCTTTATGGGCTTTCAAAGCACAGACAAATTATATTAAAGATGATCAGCTTCAACAAAACCTTTACACTCAAAACAATTTTTCTTGTGGTTAACTCCTTTTGGAGTCACACCTTTATTTTTATATATATATTACATCAATCCCAGGAACAATCTTGGTGGGAAAAAAAGGCATTTCAGAAAATATTATTCATTAAGTTACCGTAACTATCTTGCATTTATAGTGAAATTGCATTTATAGTGAAATTGATATTGATTTGACTATTGATTTGGAAGGATTTCAGATTTCCCCAATTCAGTTTTCCCCAATTTTTTAAGTGAATTTCCTAAAATGAGTTACTGGAAGGCGAGAGCTGGGGGTATTGCTCATGCATTTACACAGAAGGACAGGGTGTTGAAGTTTATACAGCTGGGCGTGTTGTTTTGTCTTGTTTCAGCGTCAGCAGAGAGTTCTCATGCCTTGCCATCCTCACACATGGATTAGCCTGGGGCACCTTTTCTCCCCCCCCCCCTTTCTTGTCTTATTTTCTCTCTCTTTTCCTCTCGTTCTCTCAATAAAAACTCTCTGGCTGTCGCTGATTGTCTCTCTCTTTTCTATTCCCTAACTCTTTCGAACAATTCCCTGTTGATGTTTTCTCTCGTTCAGGCTGTCTTTGTTAGTATTTCATCCTCTTTCCTTGCCCTTCCCTCTCTTCCTTATTCCATCTCTTTGTCTCTGTCGGCTTTTCTCAGTATCTCACCTTCTCTCCTCTCCTGTTCTGCGTTCAGTTAGTGACTCCCCAGGGTTTACACCAGACCACTTCCTTTGACACGTACGGCAAAAGCCTGTCTGTCAGACGCTGCACTGGCAGGACGAGGGCAAGCTCACCCAAACTCTGTGTACGAGCCTGTCTGTCTGCAAGTGTGACTGACAGAGGGAGATGCAGACGAGGGCTTCGATAGCACAATGTGGATCCAAACATATACAGTACAACGTAACACAAATGCAGCCATAAGCCTCTGTAAGCAGACATGAATGTTCAGAGAGCCACGTTTTTACCTGAGGCAGTTACGCACACTGTAAATGTTGTTTTAACTGTAACTTGTTCATACTAAAGATAAATAAAATACAAAGGAAAAAGCATTGACAGACTATTTACCTTAATGAAAATAATAATGCAAGCTAAAATCCTTTGTGTTTATAGAACTTGATAACTACGTGTTAAAAAGCTTTACATATTGGCTCTATTGAGGTGATCTGTTTCCACAAAAATGGTTCCTAAGTGTTTCCAAAGTTTACAGTGCATGTAAAAAAAAAAGAAGCCAATAGTTGAGTGTCGGAGAAAAAATAGGTGCCCATGCTGGTTTTAGAGTCAAACAGTCGATTTGATTAAACGCTTAATGGTGCAGCTAACTGGAGGATTTCCACCACCTTTTCCCCTTTTATTCAATCTACAGCTCACATTTTCTTCGGTTACCTAATAATTTGACAATGACAGATTGGATCAAAGCAGGAGAGGTGTCTCCATCAGGCATGGCTGTAAGTGGGTGGAATTAAAAGCAATAGAGATATTTTCTCTAAAAACAAAGATCACAGTCACTGTGGCCTCCCGCATTGACACAGCACAAGTAAGCATTGCGTGAGCACATTCAAAGTCTGACACCAGAGGAGCTTTACAAATGAGTCACAAGGTGGTTGTCTTCCACAATTGCAGCTTCAAGTCAGGAACGCAAAGCGGTTGAGAAAACCCACTTGCATGGACAATGGGGCTGAGAGCAAATTGCCAGGCTGACTTTGTCGTTCTATTCAAGGGCATTCGCTCCAGCGTTACCTAACTGTCTGTGCAGGCATGACATGGTGCAACAGAACAGAAATGTTGACACCTTGTTTCAACAAATGAGAAATGACAAATGCATAAATCATTCAGGGTCCGCCGCGTGGAGATTTGGGTTGACACGCGGTCTCAGGGCTGTTTGATGCTCCACTGATGAAGATTTCTCATCAGAATCTCACGGAAGGCTTGTGTCATTCCAGCCTGCTGACAAGCTAAAATGGTCAGGCTTGTTGGGTGTTTAAACCCTCACCGGCCACAATAACACCGATAATTTGAGTCACTTCCATTGATGAATGATGCCAATACGTGTGATTTATTACACATTCTCCAGTGCCCATGGAAACTATAATTATGCCACAAGAGGACTTTATTAGTTGGCTATTAAGGTTATAAATCTCAATCAATGTGCTTATGTAAAAATAAAAGGAATAATATCATTCACAACACAATGGAATACAGCCCACCGTTATTATGGCTGACCTCAATAATGCAGAGCTCATCTCATGATATGTCAAAGGTCAGTATTCCTCTGTGAACTCAACCAATATGGGGGATTTCCAGAGAGTGGAGTTTATTGAGCGATTATATACAGCTATACCTGGGATAATGCTGTAGAGACCACTGCTTGTTCCATTCAGGGTTAATATGATGAACAATATCTTTCTACGTGGCTGGGGATGTATTTCAATTGCAATAAAAGCAACCACTTTGTGTCATATTAACTTAAATATAATACAGATCTGGTCAGTATTGTTTCATTATAAAATGAGAATGAAATACCACTAAAAATCGCTACTGCATCACCCCTAAAGCCCCGCTCGAGACAACAAGAGACGTCTTAAAGCCAATAGTCCACAGATGCAGTAATCTGTCAAGTCAAGCCTATCTAATTATCTATTTAGCCAAATGTATAATTACTTGTTTGTGTGCCAAGAGTAGGTATTAGGATTCCGTACCGCAATCTAAATTGCCACATAAACAATTAAGGAGCCATTAGAGCATCTCAAGAAATGATTCCCTTAATGAGGAGGCGGGGTGGAAAGATTGATGCACGGAGGGTAGTGGGCGGGGGGGCTGCATCAAATATGAAACACTGTGTTGACATTGGGCAAATAGACAATTAAACCCAGGCAAGCTAAACCACTATACATTGTCATAACAGCTTGCTGCAAAGCAACACGATATAGATCGTCTAAAAGAGCGTATTAACATTGCTTACCACATGTGTAACGCACACTGTCAGATGAGGCAGTCAATTGCAGGTTAGGCCCTGAATCGCTGTGGGGGTGTGGGCGTGGTTTAGCGCTGCCTGTGAGGGAAAGAGAGGGAGAGTGTTGGGGGCGTGGTCCACGGGACTCCCGGGATTGGGAACAGACGTGGGGAACAATCACCTGTGTTCATATATAAGAAGGCAGGGAGAGCACAGCGGAAGTGACTCGGCGAACCTGCCGACACATTGGAGCTATGTTGCTTTATGCTGCTGAAAGTCTGCTTACCTGAACATTGCAAATAATGATTGTTTACAGTCTGATTAGCAACTTGAGAGACGACGTCTACAACTGGATTGTTTAGAGAGATGAATATGAGATGAATAAAAAGCTAAATCCATGATGGCATTTTGACCAATGTGTTCCACCTCTTGCCTAATGCCTAATGTGCAAACAATGGTAATGACTTGTGACTTGGGGTTGGGTTTAAGTGCAGGCGCAGACGGAACGAGACTCAGGAACAAAGAAGCTCGGAGAGATGACTTCATCGACTAGATGAAGGCTGTGCTCTGCCGTTAATAATGAACAGAAAGCACTGGCACACAGTCGTGTGAAACATAAGGACACACGCGATGTCCGACACCTAGACATCCCCAAGCCCCCACACATATACCCTCCACTTACGTGCAACAGATGAGCAATCAGGACCTGATTGGGTCCAGGTGAGCAGCAGGGGTGCGTTGGAGGCTTGGTAGGCTGCACGCTGGCGAGGCCCAGCATAAGGATTGCGATGCAATTCAGTTTTTTGAAATTATTGAATACTATTGTATTTTATTATCACTTATTTTGCGGGACTATCCTTTAGGTAATTTGTAAAAATGGTGTCTATTTTGGAATATTTTGAAATTTGAATGAAACACACTGAAAAATAAATACTCTCAATGTCAAATTTGCAGTAAATGGCAAATATTTTTAGGATCTTCCTGCAAATCTTGAAGAATGTATTTGTAAGACAAGAAAAATATATTGACTCCAAGAGGTACTGCCATAACTTATTCCCTACGAAGTTGACGGCTCATGTTTTGACATCTGACTTCAAAAGAGCCAAATTCTATTTCATGTTTGCATAAGAGGAAAGAAACCAAAAGCATGTCGAATGTAAAAAATCCACCACCAAGGTCAAAGCCACTTCCCAAAGACGACAGCGGGGGTCAACTAAAGCCACTGTCAACGCCACCCGTCCCTGTAAATCCTGTTATGGGCATTAGCTTTGTCTTTACCATCCACCATGAACCAGCTCTCTTCTCCCCTTAGCTGTTCTTTCATCTGTTGTTAAGCAAAGGGATCATCAACATGAAAGACTTGACCACTACGGCTTTCATCACTGTGACATCATCCCCCCCAGCTTCACCTGATCTGCTCTCTCTAAGGCGCCTCCACTCAAGAGTATTTAAAAATGCCTACAACAGACAAATTAAGAACTAGTGTGTTGAAAATGAATGGGAGACACAAGTGATCCATGTGACATATTGCAGTGTACCTCAAATGGGGGTACTCAACGAAGGAACTACAGAGGGTAGGTAAGAGAAAGTGAAAATAATTACCATTCTGAAAAATTACTATTTAAATGGACTTAGAAATAGATTGTTGAAATTTGATCTGTGTGCTTCTGGAGTCTTACCACAAAAGTAATCATACAGTATTTGAACAACCTTTAAAATGTAATACTCTTTTTTCCATCATATCATCAACTCATATATTTGGATTCTTTTCTTTCACATTTGCATTGACAAAAATGTTGTAGTCCGATAAAGTGGTACCTGACCTGGAAAATAATAAAGCCAAAAAAAAAGTAGAACCATTGCCCTATAGCATCATGTCATTTCCACATGGGGACATTAACATGTACAATATTGTATTGTTTTGTGTAACTCCAAGTCATACAAACAACAACAATATTTTGTACTGTATTTTAACGATACGCCTACTGAATGTTGCTGTTAAGATGTTCTGGAATTGTTATAGCCTGACTGCACCTTTCTGACGCACCTGTGTGTGGTGTTCTGTCAGTGCTGCAGTATCGGTTACAGAGCCAAGCTGAGTCTCAAGGTGGTTATCCCTGCTCTGCAGAACCTTTGTTTGCTCTCTGAGAAGACTGATATGACCTATGTGTTTCTAAACAGTGTCTAAACACATCTAGAGAGTAAGGCATCTATGAGTATAAAGTATAAAAAATGTGAATGTGTTGTCCTTGTGTGTGTGTGTGTTTGTGTGTATGCGTGCGCGTGTGCAAATGCGTGTGCATGTGGGGAGGCACACTGGCAGGGCGGTGGAGTCTTGTTTGTACCCTTAAGTGCTTGAAAACATTTGTTAGATGTCAAAACAATATTTGAATACCTATAATATGAATGTTACTGGTGTATCCAAATATACCAAAAGAAATGAAGGAAAAATACATTGAAAGGTTTGTGTATGAGGAGGGCACAAGCATGTGCGTGAGCCTGGATGAGGCCATCGTTCGACAGTACATTAATTTCAACACGTACCCTGGTTTGGTAACAACCATCGGGTGCACTGTTTAGATTTACCAGAGCGAGCTTTTGAAGCACCGGCACCTGTACGTCGAAGGTAAAACCTCCGTTTCTTTCCTCCAATACTAAGGTTGCCATGTTTGGCTGCGCTCGGCACCCTGGAGAATGAAGAGACATCTTCAAAAGAACACCTGCCCTTATCAGTGTGCTTGACCTATTTTCCCCTTGCTTCCTTCCTCCATCTCTCCCCCTACACAGCTCAGACTACAGAGGAAAGGTAATCCTATGACACCAGCAGAGCCTGGTGTAGTGCGCTCCGTGATCTGGTTATCCAGCCCGGTCCTGATCATAGATGAAGATTACTAACGGCAACTTTGGTAGTTCGGTATTTCTCGGACTGGTGTGTGTGAAGCATTTGGTTCCTAACGAGATGCTTTTAAAACAAATTTGATTGTTCCAACTGTAGCGATTGTGACCAAAATCGAATCAAATAATTCATTTTAGAGTTCTGAGCATCTCCGCTGTCAATGCTCCAAGGATGTCCTTTTGATATGTAATGCTCATTTTGCAATGCCACCTGTCTGCAAATATATGTCATTTAAAAATGTCCCAAGACTTGGTTGATGTAGGTTCTGGCCTGAATTTTGAGAATCTAAAAATTGGCGTTATCTTTTCATATTTTTAATGTAGTTATGCGGTCATATATATGAACTACATATTATAGGCAGCCAGGGTTCACAAAAGGTTGAAAACCACTGATATGTAGGGTTGTCAGAGATCACTGACTACCTTATAGAACTCAGATCTCCCAGAAGTGATGATAACCATATATGAATGCTGTCCCAAGTCGAGTTGAAATGCAAAAAATAAGAAACTATTGTCAAGCTGCATTGATCAGACCTTGAGTGGAAAAATAAACCAATACTCCCAGCATCGTCTATACAGTGAAAATGCTAAACAAACTCAAATATTAATGGAGGACCGCATCTCTTGGAGAAGGTACAGCTGTCTATTGGTGCCTCAGTGTCTGTCTGAGACAAACAACTATCATGGCCCGTGTACAGCAGTAAGATAAATGAACTAGTAGATGCACTGTATACCTGGCATTTCTGGACCTCCTGGCTCTTAGCGCTTTTGTTTTTTTTTAACTAATTTCAAAACCTAATGTGCACTTTGTTTTATGACAGCAGTGCAACTAGATCCGACCTAGTCCACTCATTCAATTAATCGATCTTGCTGTCATCACTTGCTTTCTCCTCTCTTCCTTCGCCGCGTTCAATCTTCCCCTCCTCGATAAACAGACTCTCATGGTGAGGTCCAGCAGGTATTCGGGTGTTCAATGGCCCTTGTATAATATGCTTTCAGTTGCATGATGCTAAAAATGCAGCTACTGCCTAATTCATTTAGCCGAGCCCAAGGAGCCAGCATTCAGACCCAGCCCATCCATCACCTGGCTGGGTTGTTTATTGCTGAGCAGACCTGAGTTGACTCTCTCTCCAAGAGGCTGACCATAGAGGAAGATGGACGTAGAGGGGGGGAGAGATGCCACCCACTGGTTTCTCATGAAAAAACAGGAATTTGGCTTTGGGAGTGCCTCCATTACTGGAGTACTGGAACTGTCTTTGCTGTTAAGCCTCCTGCTGACTTGGTCCCGTTCTCTCTTGTTTGTTTGAATCACCTGCTTCTTAATATATCATCTTAATAAAACAATAAATTTTTCTCCATCACACAAGTTAAAGGAAAAAGACAAGTTAGCTGAGCTACTGAGACCATCTTTTTTCTCAAGGGAAGTTCATTCATTTGGACAATGATTTGCTTTGTTTGGAAGCCAAGCGCCCAGTGGCCATCAGCAGTACTGAATGCTAAACACCTCCACATGAGCTTCAACCACTCCGCCACGGTTGTTGCCACTTGAGGCTGACATGCGTGCATGCCACCATTGTAATCCCACGTGTCACAATGTCAGCTTGCTCTCAGACAGGGATTGATGATGATTGATGAGTCACACAGTAGATCTGATTCATTATAAAAGGAACACAGCAGGAGAATAGAAGGTGGGGGGTCTGATGGAAATTTACTAGCAGTAATTGACTGACCTAAGACCTAGTTAATGTGCCTTGTGCCTTGTTTGTGTCTTATATCTAACTTTGTAAGAGCGAGACTGTTTTCACTAACCACTAGTACATTTTTCTCTCGTTGCTTTATCAGGTTTACAAGGGATAGTGGGTTCCTTGTGCTTGTTTACCTTGGCGTGCATTATTTCCTGTGACCACAGTCTGACTATACTGTTATATATATATACTGTATATACTGTTTGCCCACTTGCAAGTGTCATAAACTTGCATCTCCCTAACTGGAAAAACGAGGCTTGTCATCATTGGAGGCAATCTCAATGCAGAGAGATATCGAGGTGAAATTCTGCAACCGGTGGCAATCCCATATCTCCACAGTCTGGGAACAATCTCTATCCTCCAAGCGGGGTTCATCAGAGACTACATCCAGAATTTGGGAGTGGAGAGGATGGAATGGCCTGCCAGCAGTCCTGACCTTAACCCCATTGTAAACTTGTGGGATCAGCTTGGGCGTGCTGTTCATGCCAGAGTGACCAACACAACCATGTTGGCTGATTTTCGACAAATGCTGGTTGAAGAATGGGATGCCATCCCACAGCAATGTGTGACAAGGCTGGTGACCAGCATGAGGAGGCGGTGCCAGGCTGATGTGGCTGTGTATGGTTCTTCCACACGCTACTGACGCTCCTGTTTGTTAAATGAATAAATTGTGAAATTGCCAATATGTCTTGTTAGTTCAGACTTCAATCACCAATCCACCAAACAACAGTCAGCAAAGAAAAGCTGTTTGGTATTGTCAGAGAAAATTTGGCAATTACAATTAGCAGATGCTTTTATCCAAAGCAACTTACACAATTCCATGGTGCAGGTAGGGGTTAGGCATCTTGCTCAACCAATACTCCACCTTGCGGAATCGAACCCAGGACCTTGTGGCTGGGAGTCTAGTCCACTACACTATCCTGCCCCCATCAATCTTTTCATGGGCGCTACCCAAATACTCAAATGCTGCTCATCCTACAAATGCATGTTCCTTACAAATGTGGCACCATTTAAAAAGGAAATCATCAATGGTATAAGATTTATTGCCGAGAAGCATTGTTACAACAATGAAATAATCTACCAAACACAAATTTCCTTACTTTTTGTGTGTAGATATATATATATATATATTCTTTTTTTTGCCTTGGCACGACCCCTTATTGTGTTGCAGACAATGCAAAGGAAGAGTACATTCATTTCCAAATAAGGGTCAAAGGTCAAGTTTGAATTCAAGATTTGTATGTATATATATTTATTATGTAAATAACTTTAACATTAAAAAAACAAAGAATTGCCACATTTCCAATATTCTGACTACAATTAATTTGGCTGGACAACAAAATAACTTTAAAGTCATTTTTCTAAATTCTACACTCTGTTAAGGTTAAGTTAAGGTCTTTTGCCTTTGTAGGGCAGTATAGAAATTCCACACTGGGTGGTGGAGGTGTTCATTAGTGACCGTATGTTCACTAAAGGTCTTGGTCTGTAAAAAACTGTTCAGTACAAGCTTTCTCAGATGATTATTTTGCAGCCCCCTTTAGCTTTCCTTTGTTTAAGTATTGTGCATCAGATGTTAATCTTTCCGGCGGAGAAAACCAGGGCAACCGCCTTGTGACAAGTCCCCCGGGCTCTGAGCACAAGCAGGAACTCGCACGCACACACACACATACAGTAAAAAGTTGATAGACAGGTGATAGACAGGCCGGAAGACGGAGACACTGACAGGGAACACTGCTGGGGAATTTGACAGAGACACATACACCTACACATGATTATTCATTACTATTACGCTACCTTTAAAAGTGTCCATTTGATTGCTTGCATTATGCCAGAGATAACACACAACCCCCTAGGAGATTTAGGCTACAAAGTTCTTCAACCGGGGTGGGGAGCGAAAAAAATGATTACACCCGCACCAGCATAGTTCATTTCCTTACTTCCACTATGCATGGCGGGAATTAATAATGTACAATCTAAACTGATGTAGACTGATGTATTTGTTCTGTGCGGAATAATGGCGTCTGCAAACTTTTCTTTTAATGTATTCACAGCCTCACTTTAGATTTTCTCTCATGGTGACGGAGGTACTGAGGCCTGTCTTTGACTGATGTGCACTGGCACAGGTTGTCTCCCGCTGAGCTGAGGACGGCAGAGGGCTTTGACAGCGTTCGCTCCACGAGCTCCCTGCTCCGAGCAGATCCGATCAGAATAGATGCCTCTCTCGGCGCAGCCAGGAGAGCGTTGCGCCGCTCTGTCACCACTGTCAGGAAGTGGGATCTGCATGTAGATGCTCACTTTACAACACGGCGATAGCCCGTAACATCTTGTTTAACTCTCAAGTGTGGATTTTTCTCGGTTTGGGGACCGGTGGTTATGTTGAACTTGTTTGTTCCCATTATGTGATCAAAGGAAGCAGTTAAGAAGTAGGATGATACTGTATCACTATGCAAGAACTCAAGGTCATAATTCTTGTGACTAGACTAGACTGTTCTACACTACTATTACTACTGAAGATATTTTACTATTTTATTGTATTAGAAATGCAATTTACTACTTTTAATTTCATAAAGAGAAAAATGTGACTCCACCTGGGTTTCAAAGTGCTGCAAAATGGATAATTTGACAATATATACATTATATATGGAATCAAATACATATATATTGATTCCATTTGTTGTGGTGTACTTAATCAACTTTACCTGAACTGCTTGATCTGAAGGAAGCCTTCATATACAGTAGCTATAGCCTACCATGTTTTTGATGACACAATAACATGGGGCAGGATAGTCTAGTGGTCTGTGTGTACCCAGCCAGAAGGTCATGGGTTTGAGAACCAGAGTTGGCCTACCTGTAAGCATCCTTTAGCAAGATGCCTAACTCCTATCTGCTCCATGTAATAGCGGCATGTAATTGTAAGTTGCTTTGGATAAAAGCGTCTGCTGAATGTAATAAATGTAATAAATTGTAATAATACTGTACCGTGCTGTAAAGAGTCAACAACTTGCTTTTCACATAATAATTTATTAAGTTGCAGAGATCATTCCTCAAATGCCATGTACATACATTGAAACAAAGTCAGTGTTGACAATATAATCAAATGGAAGATACACTTTTGAGCATTACCATAAGATTTCACCTTTAGTCAAAGTTTTGGTCTTTCATTCTCGGTCAAGGTATTGCGTCATCATTAGATTCAATTACCCAATTCTTCTGTGTTGTTTCACGTCATCTTGTTTTTTTCATACTCGTCATCTTGTTTTTTTCATATTTACCTGTGCAGATATGGAACTTGTTCATCGTGTTGGCTATGTTTTTTGATCATTTTTTTTTGCCTATTCCTGTTTAATTCACTGTGCCTAATAACTTAACTACCACTAAGTATATTCGCGCAATAAGTCATAGCATCTTTTTAGTGGTTATTTAACTCTCATTTTCTGAACAGGCTGACAAGAGAAAACCATTGAGCTGAAACCCACGGCCCTCCCGCTGAGCACTCTGGGTAATAGCCTCACAACTTGCAGATAATAACAGCAGAAAAGTGTGAATTAGCAAAACTTAAGGAAGGGCAGCCCAGTCATTTGGGTGATAGAACCCTGAGATAATCTCATTAAAACAGGGAATCACGCATGGGGGTGAGACCATTATCTCAATCCATTTTCCGGGGATATTTATTACCTTAAGGTTCTATCTATAGCCAGGGCCTTGGTTAGAATTCCCTTTCTGCGTTTGGTGGGCAGTCGCGTCAGTCAGAACAGACAGAAAGAGTTCACATCGGCGTCCAGGTGAAGTGAAACCTGGGAGTGACGAAACCTTCCCCGGTGGCTCGACAGCGCGGCTAATGGCCTTCCTCGGAGCCTGCCAGGCACAGCTTGTCGATACAATTCTCTTCCGCTTTTCCCGCCTGCCAGTTCCCATCTGGAGCCAGTTGGTGAACTGGAATGGTGTGCACCTTTCCCACGAGGTCACCGCTTGTCTCTGCATAACGCTTAGCCCCGACCCCCCCACCCCACATCACCTCTGGTCCTTTGGTCTCTCGCTCCACTGAGTTTTTGTCATTGTGACAGGTACTGCAGTACATTACTGCGAGCCAACCGACTCCTTACTGTAACCTATGTGTGCTTTGTCTAAAAAGACTAATTGCCACTCGGAGCCAAGCAGACAAATACAGCAAGAATAATAACATGGTTTCATGACTGTCTGTTTTATTTTATCTGTCTGTATTATTTTCCTGTGCAAATGAACCTTCCAGAACATGCAGAATGGAAGGTCATATACTGAGCCAGTGTGCGTGTATTTTACTGGATTTCTAAGTGACCGTGGCACTCCTATTAGTGTAACTACACTTTTCTTATAGATTATCTGACTTTGTCTGAATGGTACTATTGCAGTAAGCCTCACTGGTGTGGGACTGTGGTGCCACCACTACCACAGCTGAAGATTCAAAACCTCAAGATCTTGGTCACAAGCCCTCAAAACACAACTGAGATGACCATCAAAATCAAATCAAATCAATCAAAATAATCAATATAATCACAGAAGAGCAAGTAATGTATATTTATATATATTACAATATTTAGTTTGTGAGGGTCCTGTAAAATATGATGATATGCTGCTCTGAATCCTTTTCATTTTTCTTTTATTTGGCTAGCTGTAGTTTTCGCGCTGAAATAGACTTTTTGTGCTTGGTGACTGTGGGGGTCTATGGAAGAGGGAGTGTTCGGGGTGTGGTTCAGGGACTCCTGGGGTTAGGAGCAGCTGTGTGTGATTGTGACTTATCACCTGTCTCCTATATGACGGAGGAGAGGAGAGCAGAGAGGGAGGCCGAAGAGAAGGGGCACACTGGACCCTTCTGCCTGGATAGCCTTCCGCTCCTGCTCGCCCTCCTGTATTGAGAATAGACCACGTCAGGCACCATCTGCAGGAAGCCAAACCTGCTGGTCTGTACGTGATCTCTGCTACAGTGACCTTCTGAAAAGCCGTGCAGGGCTCAAGCCCAATGGAACCAGGATCTTCGGGTAGCCGCGGTGTCATCTCTAGTCACACGAGCGCTGACAGTGATAGCGCATTTCTGATTTTATTGTTGTTGTTTACTTTTTGATATGGTCTATATACATTGTGTCCACAATGGGGGTACAAATAATTCAGCAGAGGCAGGGATATATAGACGAGAGGGGGGGAAATCCCCCCATCACCCCCTGGCAAATTGCACCCTGTATATATATATATATAATACATCTTCCATCATTAGATTCAGCGAGCTCAGCCTGGTCTCTGCTAACAAGTGCCATCCATAATATAAACAACAACCACAGAAACTTTGGTAGCTGCCACAAGCCAAGTGTAGAGCAGCAGGGGGCTGTCAACAAGCTCAGCTGAAGGGGTTACGCTTGTGGTCCTCGCCCAGTCAAAGTGCATATTCATCTACGCTGGGCCGCTCCAGCACTGAACTGTTCAACTGCATCTCAAGGGTGAGAATCAGACAGGCATAATTTCATGGCCACTGCTGCTCTCATTACTATTCTGCAACAACAGGTAGGCAGGGTGAAGTGTTTGATCAGTTCAAACAGTGGAGTTTTGTCGCGTTTTGGATTCAAGCACAAAGTATAATAAACAATAAGATGTCAAATACCTTTTGCATTCAGGCATTTAGATGACGCTCTATGGGTTCTAGTCTATGGATGGCGCAAGGCCAGCGGTATTGCTAACGCAGACGTAATGACAATTTTGTTGGGTGCAAAGTGGTTTTTCTCTCTCGCCTGGGTGTGTTTGCTAATTTCCCAGCTCGCATCTCCGCCTGGTCCGCTTACCGGCCTACTGAAATTAGCGAAAAAGTATTTGCCACACCTTAGATCGACTTGTGCCATGGACTAACACCATACGCGTCCATGTGGGCCTTGACCGAGCGTAGCAGTAAAATATTTGAATAGAGACTGATGACAAACTGATTGGCTGCTAGCTCCGCGAGCTTCTCGTTGAGCTGTCAGTGTCAAAGTTGCTAACTAGTCTGGTAGCTGGGCTATGTCAAGATTCCCCTATCACAACAGAATATACTTTGTGTGTATTATACCAGTTCTTGTGCTTACAAACATATCATAAGCTTTCATCAACAGTAAACCAATGTATGACATACATACAGTACATCTGCACTGGCTTTCCATCTAAAATGAAGTGGATGGATCCTTATATTCCCCCCATACCTGGTATTTCTGCTGCTGACTGCCTCCCATCTCTCCGAGGCGGTCTGCACGTCTCCCTTTTTAATGTTCTCTGTAAATCCTGTGGGGAAATTACCCAAGCCCAGTCACCACCGTTTGTGACAGATGGAAAACCTTTCCAGGGGGATTATGGCGCCCTAGCCTTGCTCTCGTTCTCATTTCTTTTAAAGCCCAGGTATCAGTGATCTGTCAGCGGAGCTCTGGATTGCCTTGACAGAGGTGATCGTGTCTCTGCGTGCCCCTCGTCAGAAAGGGGGATGAGATCCAACATTATGACCCCTCTGTCTCTGCCATTCACAGCTGTCAAGTGACATGGACTCAACATTTGAAACGCACCCACATAGTGCCCTGTTGGGCCCTGTTACCACACAGCCCACAACCTTGACAAAGGGGTTTATTGCCTATCTGCGGTGCGCCAAATTCACAATCGTCCTTCTATAAAGGGATTAACACTTTGGCACAGATTGGGGAGGATACAGTTGACTGGGAAATTGATGGAGTGCTCGATTAAAGGGGATATTGTTGACTTTTCATTTATTGAGATATAATGCAGGGGTCGGAAGTGGGGAATATTCAGAAGGGCATTTGTAGTCATAGCATGTGAATTCAGTATATTTTCATCATGAACATTCATAAATATTGTTAATTCATCCTTCCTCTGGAAATCTTAACACTCATTTCTAGATGATTGCAGTTATTTTACGAAACATTTTTATTTTCCCTCCACATTTCCATCTGGGATTGCTGTTGACAGTTACTCAGTATACAATCCTTCCCTAGTGAGAATATTTTCTTTGTTCCTTCTCCGTCTACCATCGTAGCTACACCACATTGTTCCACTGCAAGCATACTATAACTTGCCAAGTACCATCCCAAGGGACACTCACAGTTCTGAATTGTAAATAAAGCGATAAATATGTGTCATGGCACCAGTGACTTTAAACAATCTCTCTTAAAGAAAAACACCCTGCTCTTCTTGCCCGCCAGAAAAAAAATTGCGTGGCCCATATAAAAGTCTAATGGAGCAAAAGCATTTCATTGTGTTTTCATGGATTGCTCACAGCAGCAGTCCCAGTGGAAAATAATCCATAATATAAGGGTAAGAGGTTTGGTTTGTGTTTACTTACATAACTCTTTTGCCATGTGCTCCAACATATTGGACACCAGTCTGTGTGCAATGTGTATTTACTTCATTTTTGCGGCTCATGAACAAATTATCTTCTTCTCCATAACATGCATATGTGCATAGAGAATACCCTACTGATATAGTGAGTGCAGTTCTATAATCGTAAATGCACCATTTTGTCCCTAGGATCATACATTGCCACATTACATTGCTAAATTAACACATTTAAACCCATCCTGCCCAGATGTCAACTGGTGGCAGCCCTGATGGGGCAATTGATTCACTTAAGGGCATATCAACAGATGTTACAGACAGAGGGGAATGTATTGTTAATAGTCACTTGCCAGAGAGGTCAGTCAAAGGTTATCTTCTGTGCATTTAAAGTCAGTAGATTGCATTGTTAACCATATAGGCTACAGTCACCTTCCAGATTCCTTTGACACTACAGAGCCTTTTCATCCATTATTATTCATGTAAAGGTTAAAATACTGTATTTACCTTATCTTACCGTGACACGCAGTAACATGTTCATACACATTAGCATGTTGTTCACAGTACATAGCTGCTAACGACACAAACACAGTGCTATGACCCTAAGGGGTTTCTAAGAGCACAGAAATTGTTCTGAATAAAGCGCTGATAGAAGGGGGGACAAGCTGTGTTGGTAGACACTGGCTTTTGTTTAGTCTGATATTCCCAATGGTCGCCAGATACTTACTGATTCTGGACTAACCACACTATTAGAAAGACATAAAGCCTGAAGGGAGCTCATTTCCATTTGTTAGTCTCCTTGCCCCTGTGTCTGCAGCAAGCAGGGACTCTCTGTATAATCTCTGTATGATTCATTTGCGACTGCTTGGGGTATGGGGTATGGATATTCTCTCCCATGCCTTTGACATTCAGATATGTGCCTACCCCAGTATCAATTACATTATGTCTTTCAGAGCCCTTCATTCTCTTCCATTCCTATTATTGTCCAAGTCACAAAAAAAGAGTAGCATCTGCGAGGAATCGTTCATTTATCTAATTTTACGGATCGGCATCAATTGCCCGTTTTCTCTTTTGTTTCAATTGTTTAGATTAAATGATATTATTTAATTTAATTTGCTAATGAGTTCAGCTATATACAGTAGGCCTAATGAACACATGCATTTGCTCATGAATTAAATATTTTTTTAGTTGGCCCTCCACCCCGTGTTTTATTTATGACACATCACATTAGGATAAATTACTTGGGAAGTTGGTTTGTAAAGATTAGTCTCCCGCTGGTCAGACCTGACTGAAGCATGGTGAAAAAGAAAACAACTGGAAGGGTAATCTTTGGAGACTGTAATTTCGCTAAGTGAGTCATCAAAGATAGCCATTTAATCCCAGATCCAGGAACGCAGGATTCTTTTGATCAGGGAATGAGGCCAGCGCACGGCCTCCAGAGGGGGAAAATAAACAGAAACCATTTTGGGGAATGAAATCAATTCCGGGAATGAAAAGATCAACAATTTTGTGTTTATCAAGAAAAAACAAGCCTGCAGTTATATGTTTGAAAGTTGGGTACCGTATACAGGTTTGACCGCTTTGACATTGCTCTTATTTTACCTATCAAAATATAGAATGGTCTGTCGCTTGTGAGACATTTGTAGGTTTGTTTGTTTTGTTTTTTTAGAAAGGGACAGGTCAATTCTGGGAATGAAAAGAACTACAAACAATGTTCTGCCTCTGTACCTGAGTTGAGATACACAGATTGCATAAATTGAAACTGAATCTTTCATCTTCATTTATTAGTTGACTCATTTTGTCATGATGGGTTTAAGGTTTGAGTGTAAGCACAGGCAAACAAGCAAGCACAAGACAGGTAAAGTAGAACAACAGTCCCCTCTATAAAGGATGCCCTAGTCAACATTGTAGCAGTAGTGCATTGTTACAAACTGTTTTAGCGTTGGTGGAGCAAGACTTTAATAAATCTTGCAGAATACACTGTTTAGACAGAAGATTGCATACTCACACACAGAGAATAAGATAAGTTAGAACAAGATAACATCAGATACGAAAAGATACACACACATAGAGAATAAGATAAGATAAGACAAGATAACATAAGATAAGATATGATATACACACAGAGGATAACATAATGTAACACACACTGAGTACAGTGTTGCACACCCACAACGTGTACAGTACCATACAGATGATCACAGACAAACTAGGTTCCACAAGATCACAAAGGATTTAGCAG
The DNA here is from genome assembly GCA_025447815.1 of Percopsis transmontana. Lineage (NCBI taxonomy): Eukaryota > Metazoa > Chordata > Actinopteri > Percopsiformes > Percopsidae > Percopsis > Percopsis transmontana. The sequence continues at coordinate 10,066 of JAOEHI010052227.1, read as the reverse complement.
GCGGATGTGTGTGTTGCTGAAAAATGTGTTTCATGACATTCAATGTTATGCAACCATCACTCTCTCACACAAAGAAATATCAGTTCTCCAGCGCCTGTCCTCTATTATTGAATAGAGAGGAAAAACTGAAGGTGGTTGGTGTTTAATATTTAAGGAGTTTTGCTTGGACCTGCTGCCTGTCTCGCATACTGAAGCAAGAAAAAAAAAGATTTCTCAGCAGACCCTGGTCTGCAGACCCGGTGGCCTCCTCAGCGGCCTCTGCTCCTCCCCATGACTCTCCCACCTCCTCTCTCCACCCATTCGTGTCTAACTTCGCTGCCTGGGTCTGCACCAGGACCCTTCATATTTTATTCATATTCCATACCGTGGACATCATAAGTAGGTCTCCGTCAGCCAGTCCTCAGATTCACAAATAAATGGGAATCCAGACAAACAGAGAGGGTTAAGTGGTGGATGATAATGGATAGGTGCGATTTGCATTGTAATATGAATTCCGTAGCTCAATCTACGTGGTGGAAACGGCTTCCTGGTATAAGCACCGAACAATCATTGATGTGGATGTTTTATTTTCTTTGTTTCTGGGGTGGAGATGGAGATGTCCCTGTTCATCTCAAGAAGTGTTTATCATTATTTTTACACGCTCTTTTTTGTCTCTGACAAAACCAGACGCAGCCCCTTTTACACCAACATTTGGGGAGGCGTGTGCCGTGCTCTCGGAGGACCTCCAATTCAGATGCTTTTCATTGTCGTCCTTCCTCGGGCGTCTCGCCTCTTATGTTTAAAATGAATGTAGGTTTCACGAGGCGTTGCTGAACACGCAGCGACTGTGTTTGATTGCTTTATTTGGCTATGAGGGGCTGTTCTCATGTCTGTTTGGTGGTTGTCACTTGCTACCAGTTTGCCTCATCATAAATAATGCAGTCTCCACCCAGCCCACCCAACAAGCACCTAAATCAAGACAGCCTGCACTGCAGATTCTCGAGAGCGAGGTTATTTCAAGGAGATTTGGGGACGCAAATGGGAAAAAATAGCAAGGTGTGACGAGGACGCCTCTGTTTACTGGTGTGCGTTAACAAATATCTGCGTTCTTCTTTGGAGAAGTGTACAGTATGTGTGTTTGCTTTTCTGGCGGGGTGGGTTGAATTGACAAGAGCAATACTGGGTGCTTGTGTGGAGGTAGCATCGGAGATAAAACGCAGAGCTCCATGGGAGAATAAGTCTCCAACATACAGCAGTTATTCTCTGAGAAATATTGCATCAGGGGAAGACAAGATTGACAGAGGAAAAACAATAATGGAGGTTGTCTAACACATGAGAGTCCGTCGCTTAAGAAAAGTTGTGACGGAAAAGCCCAGATCGAAAAAAATCTTCTTCCCCTTCCCCCTACTTTTAACCACAAAGAGTTCCTGATGCAATACCCAAGCTGCAGGCATGTCAGTGCATATTCATACCAGGGGTTAGGACAAGAATGCCCTCACCTTCAGCATCTATGCACACATGTAGGGAAATATGTAAAGAAATAATTGAGGGGAAACAGCTTAATCTCCAAATCACATTATTTAAGTTGTAGTGGCTATACTATGAATTAAATCATTTTAGCTCATGGATACCTAGAGTCTCTGGTGTTTTAGCCCTGAAACATTTTAACCCCAATCTAGTAGATTAGGCAGAGGTTAACTATTGAGATTGTATGGCAATGAACAGAGGTAGCAAACATAAATGGGCATATTAACCCACTATTGTTGAGTTCAACTGAACATTATTAAGGAATAAACCTCTTTCATGTTCTTTCTCTATTTATGGACAGCAAGAGGCTTAATAGTCTCATAGAAAATGTTGCCCTCGATCAAAACTAGATTAGATAGAGGTCGAAGCCTGCCATGTTTACTGCCGTGTTGGAAATGATGAGGTGCTCCGAACATGGAAGATAAATACAGTAGCATTATATATGGGAGTAACGCAGATAGCCCGGAATAAGCATGCTAAATTGATAGCCAGGTGATTTATTCTGCAGAACAATGGAAAACTCGATTAATGAAAATCAATTAAGGCTTTTGTGTATGCTAGATAATCACACATAACATTGCATATGGAATAGAGGAACACACATATCAAAGTAACAATGAATAATTAATGGCAGTTTGGAATTCTAATTAAAGACATTGGTGGCGTTTTTCTGGGCTAAACTGTGTTAGTATGCCGCTGGTATGCGCTGTTGACTGTCTCCTGAGCGCCTATCTTCACAGGCTAGTGTTCTCTGTAATACTATCCAATTCAAAGATAATTGATTCTGGGATGGTTTCCAACGGCTGCCTGCCTTCTGGGAAGTATAGGCAAGTGGTCACACTTCTACCGAACAGATTCATCCATGAATGTCAAGCCAGCAACAATATCTTGGCCAGATGAATGCATTCACTCCTAATTATTTTTTTTTATCCCCCTGACAAAGAGCTGTGATTCAATAAACATCGCAACGCGTTCCAAGAAGCTGACCCAGTGGTTTCCAATAATCAGGTTTTCAGCTGCACCAAATGGTACACTGGCAATGGCCAAGGAACAAAACAAGTACCTTGTGTTTGTAAAAAAAAAAATAACTCTATGGAGGAAATCTAAAATACACATTCAGCTCTTGTGTATGCAGGAAATGAAATTATGAAATGAAATCACGAAAATTATTTTGACCCCTCCTCCAAAAGTTTATAGGTAAGATTATGATCATCTTTCATATTCCATCAAGCATTTTGTTTCACCAGCAGGGGTATGGAGAGAAAAATGTCTCAAAATTATTTGTAAATGCAAGTGAGCACAAAAACACAAAATTCCTTCCACTTGACTTTTAAGTTGGCATTTATATAAATGTGCTGCCAGAGGGTTCTTGCCGGCCACCTGAGAGGTCCCACCGCCGTCGTCGACCAATCTCGTTGTCGACCAAGCTCGCCGTGGGTCATTGTTTATGTGCCACTGTTTAACAGCATGCTGCGTGTGACCTCTCTCTCATCTCTCATCGTCGTCCGCTGCTGCGTGTGACGACTTTGGCAATAAAGCTTTTTCTGATTCTGATTCTGGGGATGTGTTATCTTTACTGCTGTGGGATCTAGATTTTAATTAAAGTTATTTTTATGAACTTCGCGTTGCTGCTTGCTTATTAGTATTAGGTGGCCCAACCAAATATTTATGTTGATAATCAAGACACTCAATAAGGCTGCTTGATGTACACTTTGTTCTTTTGGCTTTTCTGTATCCTTGCGAACTTATTTATTGTAAAGAAATTCCCAAAAGTGCATTACATTGCAGAGTTGAGCAATCACATTCAAATATGAGTGACTTTTCTTCTCATTCTCATTCCAAAGCTTGTTGCGTGATAGCCATAGACGTTTCACACTTCTCACACGTAAGACATACATATTCAAGGTCATCTCCTCAAGGCAATTTGAATAATCCCGGAGCGAATGCGAGCCATCCACAAATGAACACTCTCCTCGTGTGCCTATTGAAACATAAAGGCAGGTGCTAAGTCAATTGCTCACACGGGATGATTACACCGCGGATCACATTATTACACTTAGATTCCAGCCTGAATAGTGAAAAAGGAGCATCCTTAATCGGGGCCGCCTTGTCTAGGCGAGCGCGGCGAGCCGCTGATGAACTGATTTGTTGTTAAGGTTAAAAATGACTCATGTTATCCATCATGTGAAATGTAGCACAGCTCCCTGAGAGGTTGGCACGCTGCCCACTGCTCGCCACGCACAACAGAGAGAGAGAGAGAGAGAGAGAGAGAGAGAGAGAGAGAGAGAGAGAGGGAGGGAGAGAGACACTGGCTTCCAGTCGCTTCTCCTGTCCTGGTTTTCAGCACAGCTGAGGTGCCACCCTGGTGGGGAACCGAACTGTGCCACCCCCTCCAAGGTGCACACACTTTGGTGTACAGTGAGGGTACACACAGAGAAATACATTATATAGTGTACATCCACCCCCACTATCTATCTACCTATTTATTTATTATTTATTATTGATATATTTATTGATATATTCATTTTTGTATATATTTATTTATTTATGTATCTATGTAATTGCTTTTATTACACACTAACACGCAATCAAAGACACTAAAACAGACTCACACACACACTCTAGCCCAATACTGTAATATATTCACTTCATTGACTTTATTCATATATTCCTGTGCTACACAAAAATAGTATTTTTTGGGATATTTTTCTGACCTACATTATGTCTGTGTATGAAACTGTGTTCCGTTCGAGTCTGTTACAGTGCAAGGTATTCCTCACTTATGGGGTTGTATAATATCAACACATTCAAAGGTTGTCTTTCTCTGTGTACATTTGCACTTAAGAATGAGTGCCCGGCATTCAGGAGCCAAACAAAATACCGTTAGTGTATCTCAACGCGTTGTCACAGTAAGTAGACCAATTTCTTAATGTACTTATTTAAATGTAAGGGTACAGTGGTCTGTTTTATACAGTATACTGTGCATGAGGTATGTGTGTGTGTGTGTGTGTGTCTGTGTCTGTGTCTGTGTTTGTGTGTGTGTGTTTGTGTGTGTGTGTGTGTGCGTAGGCATGCACCTAAACCTACATATACACACACACTATTGCACACTGGAAGACCAGACAAACACACACACACACACACACACACACGCAGGCGCGCACACGCTGCCTCTAACTCCATCTACTTCCGTGCCCTGATCACCTCCTGTTTTAAGCTGAGCTGCAGAAGTCTCGATTCCCAGGAAAAATGGCATATATTTCTTGTACAGAGTCACTTTTATGTGCGCTAACAACCCTCCCCCCCCACCCCCTTACCCCACCCCTGAAACTCCCAGCTACGCCACAGTCGCTGGGAGTCGCACAGTCACAGGCGCTGACATGTGCCACCACACGGCAGCTCAGCTTGTCACAATAGAGGTAAAATCTCCCTCTAATAATCAAGCCAGCCACCGGTGATGATGCAATCAGCAAATGGTAAACAGCCATAACAACCCTCCCATTACGTCTGCTGTACAGTGGATGAGTGATGTTTGTCAGTTGGCTTGTGTGAATTTTAGCACTAATTGTAAGCCAGTTACACCCCAACATCTTTATGTAAATCATAAAAAAAACGTGCAGGACAAAAAAAAGAAGGAATTATAGGAATAAAAAGTTTGGGTTAACTTTCCCAGGGAACGGAGGCGGTGATGTAATATTTATATCCCCTCTAATTGCGCAGCATAATTACAACCTTTGCGTTAAGAGAGGCTTTGGAATAAATTGAATTAATTTGGCAGCTATAAGCAGTGCCCGGACGCTGATTCATTCCGCTCCACCTCTGGAGAGAAAATCTGATTAAATACCTTTAAAATATATATTAAACAGATCGACGTTAATGCATTTTTTTATTTTTTATTTTGTTTGTTAAAACATTTCACTCCCACACACACACACGCACCCAAACAAACAGGCCTACAGCCGCATGACAGAAACACACACACACACACACAAACACAAACACACACGCCATTCTGTGACTTTCTCACAGAATGGCCCCCCACTACTGTCCCCCATCGGGGGCTTCCTGCACTCTGGCGGGGTCACAGATGATTAAAGCCGTGGCAGGTGGACTACACTTTGAAACTATCAATAGACCCCCTGGGGCCCGAATCAAACAGCAAGTCCTCCATCTCTGTCAAGCCTCGGTCTGAGGGAGGGCTCCCTCCCGGGAGGGCTCCCTCCCTCCCCCACCGCCCACCCCACCCCTACATCCTTGCTGCTGCAGCTTCCTTCCACCTACAGCACATAACCCAGCGATGGAGGTGTGCACCGGCTCTCTGATGTGATTTGAAGCTGGCTGGGTTGATTAATGCAGGGGACACTGAAGGCCTTTGACCAGCGAGATGCTATAGAGAGAGTATCTTATTCTGCACAAGCTCTTCATAAAGGATTCAATGCCATACTCAATGGTATGGTGGTGTAATAATATCTATCTATCTCTCTATCTATTATGTATATCTATTTATCTACCTTTCTGCCTATGTATCAATCCATTCTTTATGTACAGCGTTATCTAAATCAAAGAGAGAGAGCACAGCATGACTGCAAGGCCTGCCTGGTTCTCTCTCCTGGAGAAGTGATTTAATGGAAATGTCAAGAGCAACGCTAGCTCCGAGCAGAGGCTGAACCCTCTGACACAAGCCACTTACCTGCAGGGGGAAGGGAGACTTGTCATTCAGGCTCGATGCGCCGCCAACAACTCTCTTTATTAAAACGGAAATGGCGCTGCAACTTTATAATGGGGTCCGTGCGTCTTCCAGTCTGTTTCCTTCAGAGTGCAACTCGCGTGTTTTGGGGAGATAGGGGAGCTAACTTTGTTTTGTTTTGCATACAGTCTGTACGGGTTAACTCCATGTATTCATTACATTTATTTAATACATGGTTTTTACATTTTGGTGCCCATGTTTACTATAGGAAGTGATGAAGGGAGGAAAGACGATGGATGGCTGGTTGGTGGGTGGATGGAAAAGGGAACGATATAGTCTACTGTAATGTCTTGCAGTGTAAATAGTATAGCTTACTAATATAAGTAGACATTATTATACTACCTTAAGCTATTTACTGTATTATTACAATATTATTTACGGTAGGATATAACGACAATCATTTCATAGTGAATTAGCCTTAAGACAACCAGGTTGGCCCACTTAAAAATCCATAGGCCTAACTGTATTTTCAGAAAACAGATTAATTCGGAAATAGAGTGTTTTATAGTTTCTTTTCATCACTGTTCCCTACGTAAAACGCCTCCATGTCGCGTCTCTAACGAAACACACAAATAGCCTAGAGGCTAATATCTTTTCAAAGCTTTTATCTCACGGACACGACAGCACACAGCCACAATAACCTTCACATATGGGCGCGGTTGAACGTCTCGAGTAATCTGCACTGGTCGGCCTCACACCAGAATTAAAATGCACGTTCAGAGAGACCTGTCACGACAGTTGTTTGCACGCTGCTTGGCACCCAGTAGTGGCGAGGTGACATCTGTGACTCCTCGCCGCGGGAGCGCACATCCCGCTCCTACTGGAAGCTATGTGTGCTCGCCACACACCGAACATTTTTCGCTCCCGGGGAGTTTTCAGGCGTTTGCCCGCCAATTGGCCGTAATTGTAGATGGAAGGTAAGCATTTTTTGGCATTTTCTATGGAGGCGGCGGGGGGTGTTAACAGCGATAAAGACCGCGTTATAGCCAAGTGCCGTTGATCAAAACTAATATAGGCTGATAACCAAATTAGGGGTGCAGGTAATGATTTTTTGCTTCCTAATCAGTTGACTTTTCCACTGTGAAACTGCCTATATGATGCACACTAGAGTTGCGTTGTCGAAACAAAGTAGTATAGATTACATTTTACATTTTAGCGGGTGGCTATTACAACACTAACATTGCATTGTTTCTTAATCTTGTAGTCGTTTATTTATAAGATAAATCTTTGGTCCGGTCGTTGGAAAAAATGCAATCAAATTAAAATTTAAAAAGCATTCCAGTTACACCCGTTTCCCGATCTCAAAAGCGAGTCAATAGACCGAACCGCCAAATCTCGCAGGAAAGTGACTTGGTGAGTTTACTGTTGTCTCTAGGACCCCGCGGAGCTGCTATGGAACTGGACATAGCGGCTCCACTGGAGGCAGATTGCTTATCTCCCTCTTCTCACCCCTCCACAACTCGGTTGGGCTGATAATAATAAGCTCACTCGTTACGGAACACTGTAAACTGGGAACGGTTCTGTGATACTGGACAACACGTGTTGGTCGACTTTGGTTTATTCTTCTGCTGTGGACGCCTTTCAGACCACTTTAATGTCTCTAGTTTCAACCGTGCGCATTCCAGCAAATACTGCGCCATAAGCAGCGCTGCGTAAAACGAAACAAGCTGTTTGGAGATCGGTCGAGATTTGGCGACATCTGTGAACTTGTGGGAAAAGATCCGAACGACCAGGTTATAAAACACTGTTGGAAGGTATGGGTAGTTTTGTGGACACCTGAAAGTTTGTCAGAAAGTTGCGCCGATTATTTTGGTATCGAGAGAAAAACCGTTGCCCTCCACCTGAGTACGTGCTTTATTTTGTCAGTGTCACCTAATGCGACATTTTGTGAATGCTGTCATCCGTGGCCAGTCTCAAACGACAAAAAACAAAGGCAACAAATCAGTAAGTCTTACTGTAACTTATCTTGGCTGTACCGAACTTGTTGAATGGCTACCTCGTCCCAAGGGCACATTTTCGTGTGAGTATTCTTGTGTTGCTTTAATAATCCAAAATCATATAATTTTCTTCCCTGTGTTTCCTGGCTGTAGTAACAATAATAAGTAATTCACCGCAACTGTAGACTATATAATTCCTTGAAATGTTTCATATTTGGGCATATTTTAAAAGATTAGTAGGCTATATAAATAGGAGTTAACGATAGATTTTAACGCGCACGTACACACACGCGCGCGCACTCGACCGTTTTATGCAAACTATTTTGCAGTTCTCGGTGTACAAGAACCTTTCATCTTACGTAAAATGGGAATTCTGAAGTTACTAGACATCCATGGTTATTTTTATGCCTATTCCGTCAGTCGGTGAGTAAAAACATTTGGTTACTTGGACCTGTTGCGCAGGAGGTCAGTAACGTTTAAACGAGGTGTTTCTCGCTTGTGCGTAAAATATAAGCGCCATAATTAGTATGTAGCCTATTACATAATTATTGTAACAAAAGTGTCAAATACTGTTTCCTTCAGTTAAACTGATCTAGGCTGTATAATTTGGACGTACGTGTCCTCTTGCATGCTAAGTCCTACATTTTAGAATTTCCAGCAACATGCTTTGCATTTTGCACTTTGGCCTTTTAGGGACGGATGTTTGAATAATGCATGGTCGCATCAGTTCTGATGTGTGACAGGGATATAGGCTATAGCTGCCCATAGGCTCCATTCTCTACCACAGGCTCTGAAGGCTTTCGTGAGCAATGGAGAGACACCACCATTCTTTATGGCACCAAGTCAGATAATGTGATTCCCACAGCAGCCATTAGTCGAGGTTAAAAGTTCAGGCCATTAATTGCATGTTCTGTGTTCTCAAAAGCGCGGCTATTTCTGTTTCTGAGGTACCGAAACAGATATTAATGGAGAGAAACAGCCAGAAAGAGGGAGAGAGAAATAGACTGAGTAAGAAAGTCTGAAAGTGAATAGAAAGATGAAAAGGAGGGACAGAGAGAGAGAGAGAGAAAGATGAGAGCAAGGGAGAGTGAGAGAGAGAGACAGGAAGATGATATTGGGCCAGTCCAGACTTGTTTCTGCTTGCCAGTCGATTCCACTGTGACTCAAATGGGATGGCTGGTTCTCGGCCAGCAGAACACTGGAGTTATTGTTGTATTCCTCCACAAGGCTTGGGTCTGTTCAAATTGACTATGTATCACAGGTTATTGGCAGCAATATGTCATAGTCAATAAACAACGCAGAGAAGGAGGCCTACTGTGGAGGCACATACACAATACTAAAGAACGTTACAAAATATTCCATGAAGGATAGCGACAATTTCAATATAATTTCTTATTTATATTTTAAAATTAAGAAACAGGTTGCACCGAGAAATGTCCGCGGTAGGCCTACGGTGTTGCGTAGATCCCACATTTCAGCACCTGGACAGCTCCTACAGCTCTGCCCTTTACTACTGACTGGAATCAGAGCTCATAGCGCCACTCAAACAAGCACAGAGACAGAGAGAGAGAGAGAGAGAGAGAGAATTGACGGTTTAGCAGGGATTACTGTGAAATGAATAGAATACGTCCTTGGCGGTTTCTAAAAGTCTAGCCGGCAGTGTGTAACCAGTTGAAGCCACAGGGCACGGCCGCCGCCCGCTGACTTTTAAAGCACTCCGCCATGCTTGAGCGGCCCGGGGGGAACAGAATGGTAGCGGACACATGGGGGTGGTTATGGTCCCTGTAAAAACCACAGGAAGAGAAAAGTGTGTGTGTGTGTGTGTGTGTGTGTGTGTGTGTGTGTGTGTGTGTGTGTGTGTGTGTGTGTGTGTGTG
>JAOEHI010052226.1:4207-17051 GCA_025447815.1 Percopsis transmontana | reverse complement strand
GTATATATATATATATATATATATATATATATATATATATATATATATATATATAGTTTCAGCCTCATATAGGAGCGTTGCAGGGGAAGGAGTAGAGAGGAGGACTACAGTTTTTGGGACAATGTTTCAACCACAAGAGTACAAATCACTGAGTGTAGAAAAAAAATCCACTGCACATGGAATCAATGTGGGGAAATGTTCATACTGTAATACTGTGTGTTAACATACATTTAATATAAGCAAGAGAATGAAGGAGATTGTGAAAGCGCGACTGTGAGTGAGAGAGTGCGAGCGGCGTAGCCATGCAGTGAATGGTGTTGGTTTAGGGCTGACACTACCACACAGACACACGCACCTTAATGTTAATGCTCTTTAAATGGCTGTATTGATTTGAATGTAGCATCTATTTGATGAAATCCAATAGAAAGAGACAGAGAGAGAGACCTCTCTAATGTAAATATGTGATGGAGTCTATTAAGACGCATCGATAGACGCTGTGTTAACTCTCAGCCCCACCTGACACACACAGCACACACACTTTAGCACACACTATAGAGCACACTCAACTTACTAGTCACACAACACACACTTTATATCACACACTACAGACGCAAACACACACTGTCACTGAACACACATACACAATTCACATTTTTTAAAGGACTCACACTATATACACTACAAACACTTTAATACACAACACACTATAACTCAACACACATTAATACACTACACACACTGTAACACAACACACACTTTAACAATAAACACAACACACACACACACAACAAATAACACAACACACACACTGTAACACAACACGCACTACACACACACTACCACACAACTCACAAAAAACACATTGCACACACACACACACACACTGTAATAGGCACACGCCAGGCTGTTATCTGTGGTGAATATGCAACGATGATCAATGTGTCATATCAATACATTGATCAGGACTGTGTGTTATGTAGGAGCTGCTTTTAAATTTTTTATAAAACCCTTCGTCTCTCTCTCACAGTCTTTTCTCCTCACCCTGTGGAGAGGGAGATGAAACAAAAAGGAGAAAAGCGAGGGACGAATGGAAACACAGAGAGATGAGAGGGGGAAACGAGACTCCCCCGGCAGGAGACGGTGTGTTGTCATGACAACGGCGACGGCTCTTTGATCCTGAGGGGCGATCAAGGCCTCGCTCTCCAGACTCACACCGCAACGCCGCTGGCCCTCAAACATTTACGACCATCATCTTGATGTCACCATGGCAACCAGCCATTATCTGGATGTCTTCTCAATATTAGGAGTGATTTAGCTTTTATTTCAAATATACTCACTGTATTTAAAAGGTGTACAATTTTGCTACAATGTGCCAAAGCACCCTACATTCTCTGCCCCAACTCACTGTTTATATTTTGAAACACAATTTTCCACAAATCTGGGGAAAGCTGTAGGGAGAGCGGTAGAGAATGGTGTACGCATATGAGCTTTGTTGAGGGAGGAGTAGAGAAGAGTGCGAGCCGCTCAGCACTCACGTGTAAGAAGGGCATGCACTGTCAGAGTTTCAAACAAAGAAACCTAGAAATAGTTTTTGCAATGACAAAATTGCAATTCCAGACTCAAACTGAGGAGTTTATCGTTAAGTGCTTGTGAGCAGAGGGTGAGGGAGAGGTTGCACTAGGAACAAGAGGGGTAAATCCTCCCAGGGCCCTATATTCCCAAGGGCCTATTTTCCCAGGGTGCTGTGTTCCCGCACTGAAAACAGCCACCTGTTATCTTATTCAAACACATTTGAGTCATACATTTCAGTGAAAAAATCTATTCAGAGATAGCAGTGTTTTAAATGAAGGTTTTTGCTAGTGATTTATATTTAAATTTTTAACTAATTTTTGAAATGTATGTACGTGTATGTATGTATAAATGTATGTATAAATGTCTTCCACAACAACAAACTAAAGTAAATTGAGAATATACTGTATACTACCAGTAGACCGGGTAGAACAATGCTTTTAGAGCTGAAACAAACATTTGCATTAGCAACTTACAATGCATTGCATTATCTTCCATAAGCCATTAAAAACCACCCACTTTACCTTCAACAATGCGGTGGCTCAATTCATCTGTTTACTTACTGTCTCACATATAGCAGTCATATTCTGTAGGTGCACGGAAATATAGAGAACAAAACATATTTTCAAATAGAAAAACCCCAATCTGTTATTTGCGCATGGCAGCTTCCCGCCCCACCAAGGAACCCTGTAAATGTCTATGTGTGTGTCAGAACTACAGTTCTTTGGCTGAGCTTTAGTAGGATGGTAGATGCGACCAGCAAATTTGTCATCAAACAAAGCCTGAGGGTACATACTGCCCAAAAGAACATAGGGAACTGGGAACATAAAATACACTCCTGTACAAGTGTTTAGGAGCAGGTAGGGGTTACTGTACATGTTTAGTAACAGCTAGGGATTACATAAGTACAAGTATTTAGTAACAAGTAGAGATTACATTCTCTGGTTTTTGGGACATGGGGAACTCACAGAATGCTTCAGTACAGAGAGTTTAATACACTCTGTTGGCTTTGATAAAGCACACAGTCCAACTGTCTTGATACGCCAAGTCAGCAACGCACACACACACACACACACGCACACGCACACACACACACACACAGACAGACAGAGGGAGAGAAAAAGGAGACAGGGCGAGTGAGAAATTCACAGAATGCCACCCCCGTCCCATAATGCACTGCGTTGGTGGACCATACAGAGCATGCATGGAAACACAAAACACCAAAGCACAGGAGACACTTCTGTGAGGAACATGTGCGTGTGTGTTTACCTGGTAAATATAATATATGTACAGGTAATTGTAGATTTTTCCATAATCACCACGGTAACATCTCCTGCAAAAGAAGCCGGGACACACTCAACTGCTTACCCACAATTCCCTGTGGCGCCCGTCTCTGAACGGTGCTCGCACAATCACATCCCAAAAATCCTTGTAGCTGGGAGATGGAGGGGCAATGGGGTGAGAGGGGAAAAAATGTGAATCACGATTGTTTCAGTTGGAGACTGAATACTGCCCTCTCTCTCAGCACTTTCCAGCCCACTCTCTGTTCAACAGTACCTCAGCCCACAACAGAAGAAGGATAGAAAAGTGTGTGTGTGTGTGTGTGTGTGTGTGTGTGGTTGTTTCAGTGCTGTTCATTTAAAGGCCACCACTCACCTTGGTGTGTAAATCATTAGTGTAATCAATAAAGGTTAACCTGAATCACTCAATGTATCTGTTTTCCTTCTGATGAGCAGAAAGTAGAACCAAAGGCAAATAGGCAGACAGACAGAGAATCAGGCAAATAAACAGAGAAAAAAGGCAGACCGGTTTTCTGTACAGCAGTCTTGTAGTATTATCCGGCGTGCTGTTTGTTTGAGCGTCAGACAGCCTATTTTCTGCTGGTTGATCAGGGTGATTGCCTTTAAAGGATCAATCAGCAGTCAGAGTGTGGGCTCTGGGTGGTCTGATCACAGGTCAGCTCTCAGACGGACCCCAAAACAAAGACGGCAGCTTTTCATAATCGCTCCATTTGAGCAACTGCACACCATTTTCTCCATTACCACGGCAATGATTGTGTCAGGAGAAAAAGATGGAGATTCTCACAACCGTTAAATATGACACACACACACAAACATGCACACAAACAGGCACACACACAAAATGTTACATATTGTGTAACATAAAATGCACACATACAAATATTATATTAATACAATTGCATACAAAACACCTATATTTGGATAGATTATAGTGCTGTGTTGTGTATCAGGATATACTGTAGATGAGTGTAGTGTTAAACATTATATTCTTATATAGGCTGTATTGAGCATATATATATATATATATATATATATATATATAAAGATTCTTTAACTCAAAAGCAATATACTTACATTGGCAATGATTGAGGTTGGCATTGCATTTAAGGACCCGAATCTGTGTTTTGGGTTTGTTTATTTATTATTATCATTTTTTTATTTCCTCCATGGGGTTCCATCACATCCCAACACACGTCTTCGATACCGGCCGAACAAACACCGATGAAAGTGAATATTTGATCGCAAACATAAACACAAACACAAGTGTGGACATATATCCAAGTAGGGAAGCTGTACAGTTGAGTTTTTTACTAAAGTTTCACATCACTTTAATAGATTTAACACACATCTCGTCTTCATTTCTCTGTGTGTGTCACCAGCCATGTGGGACTGCTCATCTTAACCTACATAAGAAAATTAAAATCCTATTATTATCTTCAATTAACAGAAAGAGGGCGATACAGTGATTAAAGGAGTAGAGAAGCAGCCCCTCCCGCCTTTCTTTAACGTTCACCTTTAAGCTCTCTTTTCTTCTACATTTCAGTTAATTAACTTGGCTTTTAGGACAGTTTCTACTGGTAAACTAGTGAAGTGTTAATATCTGCACAACCTAACATATAGCAGTCATTATCATGTCTATATATTCCATAACCCATATCCAATATTTCTATAAAACATTTTGAGGATATATGATCTTTATACATTATTAAAGCATTAAAATTAGTACTGTAATAGCCTACATATACTTGTCTGTGGTTCTAAAAAGATTATACATGTAATTTAAGATGTAATATTTAAAGATGAATTATATATAGATTAGATTATTAAAAATTTAATTGTTTCCATCGCATCCAATTTTCTTTAGTCTTTATAAATCTTTGTATCTTGCCTTCCTTTTTCCTATTGAAACATACTATTTAGCCTGTAAGTTCCATGTTGATATTTCTGGTATATTCTGGTCATATTTATGAATTTTAAGTTAAGAGTTTATTATTATCCTTTATACATCTATTCATTTTTTCTTCCGCTGCAAGGAAAATTACATTACTTTTTTAAAAGACACATTTATTTAAAAATTCAATTACTCAAAAAATTGCATATGGTATTGTTTTGTCACTTTTTACATTTCATTACAAGAGTTAAACAGTAACAGTATATATGTAATCTGACTTTATTAATTCTAATTGTCATGAAGATGTTTTATATTGTCTGATGCTCAGTAGAAGCCAGTTTGACTCAAGTATGTCAGTCATCTAGGCCAGTATGTCACACAGAGAGACCAAGAGCTTGTCTGGTGGGACACAGCCAGGTCTGGAATAAAGCCTGGCTCAATGACACTATAGCAGCAGTACACACACACATACACACACACACACACACACACACACACACACACACACACACACACACACACGTATATAATGTTCCTCATTGGGAAAAAATATCGGAAACTTGGAACGTTCTGGAAAGGAGGGAATTTATTTAATAGTGCCTGTTTTGCATATTATTCAACTAATTGAAAATGTAAAACTGTAACATTTTCAAAAGACATTTTTATGAAGTGTCCAGATGTGAATGTACTTCGTATCAATCTATACCTCCACCAGGGCTGCAAGGAGGAAGAGGAGAGCAGGTCCCGTATGGCGGCTCCAGGCGATGCTCCGCTGGGCGTTGGGACATGGGATTAACAAGTGACAGAGGACACAGCCATCCAGCCAAACAGAGTTTAAGGAGGATTTAAGGGGGAAGGCTCGATCAGGACGCATTCAACTCTGAATTACAGAATATAATATTGTCTTTATATTCTAGCATACTGTTTATATCATAATAAAGTTTATTTTGAATCTAGAAAGATTGTGTTCTTTAATATTATTTCAATTATTATTATACAGAGGAAAACGTATTGTCTATTTAACAGATTATTAAATTGAAAAACTGGTTTACTTCTGATGTTAAGAAACAAAGGAGCCAAATGACTCTCAGACTTAATACGTCTCAACTCAGATAGCTGATTGGTTGGTGAGTTAGGGTTTAGCTAGCTTAGTTCAGTTAGTTTATGCTTAAATTAGGTATAATCCTCCTATTTTTACCATATCCTGTTACAGCCTGTTACAGTTGTTGTTTTCATGAAATATATCGTACAAGTTTCCTCTTAGCTGTATTATACAAGTTTTCTCTTTGTTGTATTTATACTCATTTTTATTCCACTTCTCAGAAAAAGTCATGGGATTTAATATATGTTTTATTATAATTTTCCTGGCTATCGAAGAACATGCTTGCCTTCAAAGCGGCTGTATATTAACAACAACAGATTCCAAACAACAACAACAATTCTTTTAGGAAATTTTCTGATTTGATTTGCAACCAAAACGGTAGAAAAGGGCTTTTGTCAGTTTCCTGGCTGGTTTTAAAAAATAATATTTGTAGTCGAATAAATGTTAAGAGGAGGTTTCTCGCAGCGCTGAGATATGAATGCCCACGGCGGTCTGATCTGTATTCAGGACCCACTGCTGGTCTGAACTGGACTGAAGCTTTAGGGAGGAGACCTGGACTGTCAAAGACCTCCTACTAACACCTCCCCCCTCAGGGCTGGAGAGCAGAGAAGAGGGGAGGAGGGTATGAGAGAAAAGGTGGAGAGGAGGTGAGAGGAGGAGGAGAGAAATTGAAAGAGGAGAGGAGTAGAGGTGGGAGGCACCAGGGAGTGAACGCCTCAGGCACCGCCTGCAGTGAAGAAGAAGATGTCCAATATCACATACACACACACACACACACAGTATTTTGGTCAGAAACAGGTGTGTATTTCATCACACAGCAGATCATAACTGTTATTACACATCGCTTTGCAATTATGAATTATAGACAGAATTATAAAAGACATCCTTAGCTGAACCCTGAAACTCACCTGGACTGTTAAACAACATCAGAATCACATTCAAGTGCATTTTCACAAGCCGTGTATCTTTCGTTCTTTCATTTTTTTTCTGTTTTAAAACCAGAACGGAAAAACGGAAAAAACAAAAAAAGGGCATAATTTTTTGTTTTTGTTTTAAAACCTAAAAGAGAAAACAAAGGAGCAGTGGTTTGATCTGCATGACCGGTGTTATGTTGCTACTGGTTTCCATGCAAAGTGGTATCCGATCGCGATCGCGTTTAGGCTACTTGACTGCAGCACACATATGGCAGCAGATTCATCAAAATTCCACAAACATATTCCACCAAGTTTTCAAGTGTCACCTCATTAGGCTACTATATTCACAAATAGGCTTATATTTCAAAATTACATTACAGCCCTAGCTGAAAGGAAACCAGTTGTTTTAAGCCAGCTCAAAATAAAATGTTACAGGGATGATGACGTAATTAATTAATATTAGAAAAGCCCAAATAATTTTCCATGGCTTAGTTGGTAAGTTACGCACTATTTTTTTACAGTGTGATCGAATCCTGCTTGAAGCAAACTTTAGCTTTTCAAAACTTATTTTTAATTTTTAGATTTGTAGAGGGCTTTAATGTCATTAATATAAGCCTATTTGAAAATGTAGTAATGGGGTGACACTTGAAAACTTGGAATTCCAGGGAATATGTGGAATTTTTCAGTATTCAGTCTCTGCTGCCAGAGGTGTTCTGTGGTCAAGTAGCCTAAACACGAGAGTGCACACCACATGCACGTGATTGGAAATCAGTTAGCTTGTAAACCAGTAGGGATATAACATCAGTCATGGAGAAAACAAACCACTGCACCTTTGTTATTTCGTTATGGTTTTAAAACGGCGTTGTTTTTTTGTTTTTCCGAATCGGTTTTGAAACAGATTTTTCACATACAAGGAATTTCTCTTGTTGCATTCACAAACACAAACAGACTATCATGAACTAAAGTAACTATCAATGCTAACTATCAAATTGTATTAAGTATGAAAAGTTATATGTAAGGCTTTTGAAGTTTTTGAAGTACTGCAGTTCTGAATGGAATATAGCCTGGCTTAATGGCACTATTTATTAACAGTGCCTGATTTTTACCAATGAACTTATTAACTAATTCAAAATGTGAAGTGTAACACTTTCAAGGAATATCTTATAAAGTGTCCAGATGTGAATGTAATCTGGATAGATCTAAACATCCACCAGGGCAGGTCCACTGGTTTGGATCCTGCAAGAAGGAAGATGAACTAATTCTGTAAAAGATATGCACATGATAGATTCAATGAATAATTAATAAATATAGATACACCTGAATGTATATAAAGCATAAAGCTGACATAAATCTGTTCTGATGTATATAATAGTAGTAGATTGTATTGTATTGTAATGTATTGTATTTCTGATATATTAGCAGTATGATATTATATTAATGCTATGTTGGGTCCATGAGCTGAACCTGTCTTCAACGTAATCTTTAATTTAATCCTCTTCATAATTCTCAGTTTTACCATCGTCTCTTATCTGGGTTTCGACTGTGATATTTTAGTGCTCTGTGTTTATGAAACAAACATGTGCTGCAGCTTATATTCCTAAATTCCTAAATTCCTAAATCCTCTTTTCGCTTCAGATCTGCAACATAAAACCTTTTACCGTTTTACATCCATTTATTTATTTTTTTCTGACTTACGTAAGGACAGATAAATGCTTAGAGTGTTCAAACTTTATCTGTCTTTCTATCCAGACCAGTCTATATAAAATGCATAGTTTCACTTAAATATGGTAGCCTATGTATATGGACTATTTTGTGGGCCAGAATTGCATTTTAAAATATGGAGATATTAGACAGAGACATGGTTTGCTAAGAGGCTTGTTATGTAATGTTAATTCTACATTTCTTTTTTTGAATATTCATCCTCATATTCAACAGAAAATGAAGCATCCTAATTCATGTTATGCACATATTAATGATATGACAGTTCAATTCAAGTGATTCATAATCTATCCACAGTGTGTGTGTGTGTGTGTGTGTGTGTTTAATCCTTGCAGGACAGAGCCTTATACTCGTAAAACCACTCAGAGGATTATTTGAATAAAAACAACAATCGCCTCTCTGCACACAGAAGGAGGAGAATGGAAATTGCGACTGTGCGAGGCGTATTTTTATCCACTGTATTGTCAAATGATTTTGATAAACGACCAACATTTACTAAACAAAAATACACGGCAAACTTTCTGAGTTATTGTTCTTGTTGTTCAGAGACTTTATAATAAATCCGAATGAAGTCTGGCAGAGGGGGAACGTTATCTGTGCCAGAACCTAACAGATCCTTTTCATTCGCACACTATTTTTATCCTCTAATTAACCAGCCATTAATTTGTGACTCGTTAAAAACCACAGGGACCCTAACCTCTATAACTCTTTACATAAACTTGAAAATATGAAAGTTAAAGTGTGAATCCTCAACTTCAGAGATAAAGCACACGCACAAAGGCCTGAAAAAAATAACATGAAAAAACGATCTCACACTTAATGCACTCACGACCAGGCACAAAGCGTGTGTGTTTGTGTGTGCACACACTCACCAACAGAGAGTATGTGTGTGTGTGAGAGAGAGAGATTAACTCCAGCAGAATTCCTCCCAGAGATTCATCCAATAACTGTTGGAAGGAAAGCCAAGAAATTAGTTTTGTGCTTTCTGCAGATATGAAACAATATTGGGTTCACTGTTTGCAGTGTGTGCGTGTGTGTGTGCGTGCACGTGTGCCATCTCACCCTGGGAAAGAGTATATAGTGGGAAAGTTACACAATTCAACACAAACTTTAATATGAGGCTTCAAACTTCAATCAAATTCCTGTCTGTAGGTCATGTCACTTACTGTCTAGAATTCATGTGACCAAAGCAAGAAACGCCCCAGATGTTTCTAATTAATTTCAATGGATTATAACAAATTCACACGCATAGAGAGAACGTTATAATTTTGTACATGCGTGTGCCTGTGTGTGTGTGTTAAAATGCGAGGGGTGAAGTTCAGACCTGTTACTGGGTTAATCTCCATTTTAAAATTTCACACAGTGCCAGCAGGTGTGTTTGAGGGTAGCCACTGTGAGCACACAAGACACTCCAGTTCCATTATTCAGTGTGAAAATGTATATTATTATCTTGTCCGGTGTTTTAAATATAGATATAGGTTACTGTGTATATCTAATATCTCTGGCTTTACGCCTAGCCAGCGAGCTAGTTATCTAGTAAGCAATAGAGTTATGACAGCACCTGATTGAGCTGCTAAGATATGCAAAGAAGCTTGTCTTTAGCTGACCCTGATGGATCGATTTTTCATCTGTTATAGTAATACGCTATTTAAAATTGGGTTTGTGTGGCCAATGTAAACTCCATGACTCAAATTTTTTCATAACATTAAAACATTTTACTACACACACTTCAGAGCAGGTCAAATATATAAACAATGGATAAATGTACTTGACTGATCAACCAACATAGGAATCTCATCTCAATTCTAGATGTAATTTAAATGTCCCAGCAATGCCACCGAACTAATTAATACTAATTTCTCTTTGGTGTTTTGCGTTTAATCAATTAAACGCAAAACACCAAAGATAAATTATTATAGGTTTTTATAATTATTATAAAAGGTATTTGAATGTCCGCACTGAAAATTGGCCAGGTTTATATGAATTTGTCACACTGTTGTGATTGTGTGATGCAAAAATAAACTTCTACAATATATTTCTGTTGTGCAGTTCACAAAATTGTTTCCACAAATGGGAATAGATGCTCAGTGAGCCCATGTCTGGGGGTCTGAGAGGAGTGGAAAGGAAGAGAGAGGAGAGAATAAGGAAAGAGTAGATGTACAGTAAGAGGAGGAGATTCCCTTACAGTAGGATGAAAAGGAATCAGGTTTCACCTGGATGTTTTGTCTCATTGCCTCAAAATGGAAACTAAATTGGGGGGAAATGAATTGCCATTTGTTGGTGTGACGGTATGTAATGTTATAAAAAGCGAATGTCACTTGGAGGTAAGGTTTGGAGAGGACGTTCGATATTTCTCATAAACACTTGGGTTTGTTTTTATTGAGATGTGATGTGATGTTTCGCTTTAGGGCAACAGCAACCAAAGGATTCCCAAGTCGATTTCCTGAAGTGGAATCGAATAAGAGCAGAGTGGAACATCTCCTTGGGCGGATCAGAGGACGACAGACACAATAACAAATTAAACTCAATGTATTTTATTGTAAAGCTATAAGGAATAATTACAAGGTTTCATTTCTTTGATTTGCTCAGCAAAAATAAAAGACGACATTTCTAAATCCAAACATGCGGATGCTCATCAGGAGAGAAAACAGAAGACAAAATAACAAATGAAAAGCAGTTTGGTTCTTCCACACTGAACGGACCCTGAAGACACCTGACCCTAAACTAGAAGACCCCACATATTATCCTTCATATGAATTATATCTTCATTTTTTTAAAAGCTACACTTGCATGTACATAGAACTGTACCAAAAACAAGGCATTACTAGTGCTGTTCCTGGAAATACGACCGACCCACAGTTAAGCTACAAACGTGGACTTCCTGTAAGACAAGAGACCAGCGGCTGGACCAAGTTCTCCAAATTTTGATCCCACCAGACCAGAGGAAACAGGCCTCCTGACAGTCCGGATGTAGTCATAGACCCTAGGGATTAGGACATTTTTTTTGAGGAGATCATTCTGGATCCTGGTAGGAGAGCAGGAGAATGAGGAAAACTTGGAAACTAGCCTGGAGGTCAGAACATCAGCAAAACGTCATTTACAAAGGCAGAAAAACGCTGTTGCTGTAAAAGAGCACAGACCAAAATATTCACGTCTAGAGCAGTGTTGATTTCATAACATTAATAAAACAACAACAAAAATGTATATATATCCATAAAAAATTGTCGTTTTCATGCTCAACTCCAGTTTCTGTCCGTCAGACGTCTTATAATACACCTCACATGGTTTCTGCTAACCGCTATCTGCTAACCTCTGAAAGCTAACCAGAACCTCGTTAGTCAAAGACTTTATTAGCAAAGTGCAATGGGTTGCCTCATTTAAAAGGTTGTGGGTTTGATTCCCTGTGTCACAAAACCTGCCTTAGTGCTCCAGGCTGACATAAAAACCTGAACCCCCACCAGAATATACGGATATAATATAAGGATTAATACTTTTTTAAACAGAAATATTATTTATTTTGTTGGAGTGATTTCTGAGATGGTCTATTGGAGGCTGGAGTTAAGAGCAGAGAAGATAGAAAAGTTTTACATGAGAACACAGAGAGAACAACGTCTGAGGGAATAATGTAGGTACTACAATGAATATTAGAATTTCTTTAGTACTCTGAATGACCCCAGAGACCTAACAACTGTCCATCTGTCTCTCTCTCTTTTGAATCTCTGTTGTGTAACCACAAAAGGTGCGCTAACAGGAGAGGCTCTAGCTAAACATGTTACACAGGTTTTAAGATGCAGAAGGAGGCAGGGCTTAACACTTCCCCATCTAATCAGGAGTGAGAGCCCACAGGAATCTACCAATAAGCAGTCTGGGAAAATATGCAGGTTCACACACGCACACATGCACACGCACGGATGCACTGCTGGACATAGACACTCAAACAGGGATGCTCAGATGGACACACACAAATACACATACATACAACATACAGGCACATGCATTGATGCACAGTTGGACAGCTGCACACACCCAGACGAATACACCCAGACCAACACCTGCGAATATATCACACACAGGCATTCCACAGAGTGGCCTGTGTGTGTTGAATGCCTGTGTGTGCGTGTGTGTGTGTGTGTGCGGGCGTGCGTGTGTGTGTGTGTGTGATCCCTGCAGGATCAGCTAAAGCAAACAGACTTGCATCTTAGGGGTCAGAGCCTCGTCTGGGGTTAATTACTGCCACCTGACCTCCTGCCAGGGGCGGGGGGGGCGGGCGGCCCCCCCCCGCCCCCCCGCCCCCCCCCCCCCCCCCCCACCCCACCACCAGCCCCCCCCCCCACCCCCCCCCCCCCCC
>JAOEHI010052225.1:4814-17054 GCA_025447815.1 Percopsis transmontana | reverse complement strand
C
The DNA here is from genome assembly GCA_025447815.1 of Percopsis transmontana. Taxonomy (NCBI): domain Eukaryota; kingdom Metazoa; phylum Chordata; class Actinopteri; order Percopsiformes; family Percopsidae; genus Percopsis; species Percopsis transmontana. The sequence goes on along the minus strand of JAOEHI010052225.1, from coordinate 17,053 downwards.
TTCCATTTTTTCACCTTTTTGTAACGTTTATTCGTAACACACTTCGTAAAAGGGCCTGAAGGGTGTGTTTTTTTGTTGCAAAAATAAAAAATGCATTTCTTGTGCCCAATGTAGTTGGCATAAAAGACAGAGATTTCCACTGTAAACAATGTGCTGTGGGAGTTTGGGCGTTTGGGCATTAAGGTCGACAGCTCTGTTGCATTGTCATGAACAAAAGCAGGACTTTATGTGGAGGTCGGGCCTTAGAGACGCTGACAGGATGCTTTCAGGTTTATTATGTGAAACACTGTGTAAATCGAGCTATCTTGTGAAGCATTTAATGGAGATGTACAGTTTGTGCACACCCACAGATCTGACCTTGTTTATTGAATTGTCTGTGCACACTGTCACAGAGACAGAAGAGGAGGAGCTGTGCTTCATCAAGCACCGTTAAGACATCCATTAGCTAACTAAACTTTGCACTGCATATTCTATTGAGCAATTACCAAACACACTCCCAGCGTCGTCTCAACTTGTAGATTTGCACCCAACATGTTTAGACACACACCCACCCGCTCACAAACCAACACAAACGGTCTCGCCGCCATCACCGCCACCCCACGCACACAGAAACACAGAGGCATTACCTTAATATGCAGTCAAGCCTCTTCATGCCTCAGACCTGCTATTACCCAGCAACCTCAGCTCAGACCCACATGGGTCTAAACAGTGTTTAAGACAGTGCTACGTAGTGCTTTAGTGATTACTGCTTACCCAGTCTCCGAGTTCATCTAAACACAGGTACCCCCATATAACAACTATTATAACCATCATGATCATAACGCACCAACCACCCACGCGCTCGACCGTAGCTGGGTGGGCAGAGGGTTTCGACCTCCATAGGGGGATCCAAATGAGATAAAAGATGGTACAGTAAACAGCCTCATGTGCCTTTGCTGAGCAGTGGAGATCAATTCTCTTTGAGTCTACGTCCAGTATAGTTATCATGTAGCTTGATACAGTATCAAGGCAGTGTGAGGCATTTGAAGCCCTATCTTATACAACCAGAGGCAGACAGTTAATCCAACAGGTTCCAAAATAGACCTACTGTGCCTTTGTCTGGCTTTATAGCAGAGATTATGTGTAGACATATCAAGTTAAGTGTGGGTCTCTCTCTAAATGGCTAGGCCTTAGCAGTAATTGAGCAATAACACAATGGCAGAGTAGAGCCCATACAAGCAAGTTAAGGTGGCGGGTAAATGTTTGATCAGCCTGAATTATATATTTTTTTACATACAGTATAATGACCTGGAGGCAAATGGCACACCTAGATCAATATTTTTGCGGTGTTCTTGCGTATAAATACAGTCAAGTATAAGCATGCACACACATAGATCTACACAGATAGGTCTTCCATTACCTCGCCCTCCCTTTCCAACATCTCCACACCAACAGGTGGGCTCCATCTCGTAACATTAGACCTAGGAACCCTGTAGGTCTGTCTTAATCATGCATGAGCCTGTGGAGACTCTGGCAGGTAGCAACAACACAATCACCCCAGGCCTTTACACTGAAATAAAAGCTCCTTCATTTAACATCGGCAGAGGAGTTCTTCCACTGAAGATTAAAGGCCTTCATGCTAACAAAGACCTGACACAGAGAATAGTCTAATGAGATTTGATAAGATTGATGACTTTTGAGTTCCCAAATAAAAACAATCCTGGAGATGATAGATTGGGGAGAGGTAAAAAAATAAAAATAAAAAGGTACATTATGTGAGAACTCCAGCTGTTGGAAACTAAGACTGAATGACATTGTGTATTACATGACCTATAAATGGGTTTTTCATCTATTGGACAGCTGAAAGACCCCAACATTTAAAATGTATTAGCAGGGTCCACAGAATCTGTGCTCTATTACACATGCTTTATGGAATTTAAAGTGAAAAGTTGGAGAGAGGAGTGTTGGCAGAGATCAAACTGAGACGAAACTGTGGAATAATTACAAAGCAATATTCCAGGAATATGGGTTAAAACTTCTTTGAGTGAAACCTGATCGGCCAGATCCAAAAACATCACAATTTGGTGGCAAACGTTTTAGGCTTGGCAGCAATCGTATTGCCAAAAAAAGTAATTTCTCATTCAACTCAACTTCACAGAAAATTCCTGCACCAATGAGTCACTGATGAGCCCTCCTAGCCGATTACAAATTAGATGTAATTTTTACAAATTAGGGCAAGTAAAAAGAGAACCCATCCTTAAACAGGATTCACATGTGGCATCCCTAAACATAAAGCATTTAGGGAAGTATTTGCACACATGAACAAGTCTATACTACAGAAGCAAAGGACCAGTCTGATGCTGTCAAATTACACTTTCTAAGGTTGTTCAATTGGCACTGAATGTGAGTCATTGGGACAGTAACAGCTCTGTTTCCCTGAGAATAGGGATGTGTTGTGCAATTTAGACCTGTTCCTACAGAGAGGAAATTGATCTTAATCTCTATTGATCTCTAAAAGCTCAAATCAGTTCACTAGGGCCCAAGTCAAGAAAGTATTTCTTGACGATTGCTGCTTCTCATTGATAGCTGTTAGAGGGCAGTCCCTATAGTAGCAGTGAACTGTGCAGTTTGCTAGATGTTTCAAGAAGACACTGACTAAATGTAACTTAAAACAAAATCAGCAGAATTATCAAAAACTTTGCTTTAGGTGTCATAGCCTCACCCCGGTAATCCCCGAGCATGTGAACTCCAGCGCTAACAAAAGCAAAGCAAACAGTATATCAGCCAAGGAGACGAGGGAGAAGAAGAAGGTATATTTGGCAATGTCCAAAGTCATCAGAGCTCACAGATGTCTTGACACAGCCCACACCCTGAACCAATGAATAGAGGTCAAGATGACACAACTTAATAAGAATTCCCATCTGATGTCTTTCTACAGAGCTGAAGCAGTTCTCTCATTCTCCCTCTCTGTTTTTATCCTTGATTATCCTTGATTTATCAAACCCTGACTTTATATTGCTGACTGATACCAACACACTATTTTGTAAGTGGAATTACATACACTATGTTAGTTTTTGCATTTAAACTAACTATTGGTGCACTTACTTTTTGTATTGAGACGTGACTGCTTCCTCAACCATTACTTACAAAATCCAATCTGATCGTGCTCTTGCAAGTGTGTTGACATATAGGTCAAGTAAGTAGTTGTGTAATGATAGATGTTATTGATTATGAGTAGATGCAAAGCCATCATGCATTCTGCTGCTGCAAAGAATGAAAAGTATTTCCTCTTAGGGGCATTGTTCAACATATACTCTGGAATCTCTCTCTCTCTCTCTCTCTCTCTCTCTCGCTCACTCTCTCTCTGTGTATTTGCAGACAACTGTGTTTTCCAGCCTGTATGTGAGAGAGACGTTGGGGTCGTCAGTGGTCTGGGAGAGTGGGGACAGACCTCCAGGGCTGTGTGTGCAGAATAAAGAGGTCTGAATGAGGGATGCATTTAGATTGAGCCTCCTTTCTTCTGAGTCTGCACACAAAAGCCCAGTTTCCCATTCACAACACAAGGTCATCGGATAATCCACAATGGGACCTCAAGGCCACACAGCGGGGGTCGGAATAGTACCCTTCCCATTGCAAGCTTCTCAACCCCCAACTCATGTAAAAAGCCTCTATAGGATTCATATACAAATATTTTCAATGATGTCTTGCATGAAAAATACCGACATTCTAAATCCATGTGGTAAATCAGTGGGAATAATGGAGTCTGTGCAGCCCCCCAACCCTCTATTACTGCTGAGGGCTCTCTCTCTCTCTCTCTCTCTCTCTCTCTCTCTCTCTTATTGAAACAATGCATGTGGTGGTTGAGAGTGTTTACATGACTATGTGTGTGTGTGTGTGTGTTTGCATGAGTATGTATGTCATTGTCTGTGTGTCTCCTGTGTGTTTGTCAGGCAACGGGCTGGCAAAGGCAACCCAGTTCTGCTATTCACTGCTGTAGATGCTGGACCCCACACTAAAAGTTTTGGTTGTAACATAATGGACTGAAGCAAAGTGCACCAATTCATATAATACCCCTTATCGGGCGAGAATTAAAAATACCTTGCTTGTGACAGCAATAACTGTTTTTGACAACATCCTCTCAATGGCACTACTCCAAATTAAAAATATCTCCAAATTATGACTTAAATAGATGCATAAAGGTAGAACCCTGTTAAAGAATATCAAAGATGGCATTCCTCTTCCTACAGTGCTGCTTGGGAAAGTGCTCTTGGTTCATGGTTCTCGTACGGTGTGCCGTGGAATTATGTTCCTTGGCCAATAGTGGCAGCACTGAGCGATGAAACCTTAGTGGACTTTAAAACATTCTGTGATCAATGAAGCATCATGCCTTAACTAGTGTGGTTCTATGGATCTCTGTGCACATAGATTATTTAATTTGCTTTCAATAATACATTGGCCCAATGATATGGAATTAAATATTATACATAAGAATGGAAACAAAGCATATGGGACTGTATCATGGAATGTCAATTTATGTCATCCATTAAGATCTATCAGAGTTTCAGACATTGTATGCTTCCTTCCTGAGCTCTGTATAAACTGAAACTGTAAGCCTGTAAGGAGAAACAGATGAGTAAAGTTGGCAGAGCGATGCTAGTGATGACACATGAATAAACAGAACAACCCTCTACTTCTCCCGAGCACACGTGTGCTAGGGCCACTTCACTAAACTAAAGACTTGTAATTTGCGATAACATCAGTCGTTCATCAATGAGAGGATAGACCATTATATATTTATATTCATAAACAATTACAGTGTAGATAGCATGCTTAATTTTCTATATAGCTGAGTGGCCACTGTAGCCAGTGACAATGAGTCTGGAAAATGTAAATATCACAGACACACAAAGAGACAATGGGACAGGAATAGAGAAAAAGAAAGCAAGACGAAAAACCAGAGAGAGTTCGATTGATAAATATTTAGAGAGGATATATATGTCACCATAGCAATGTACTGTTTAAGTTAGGTTTCAACTGACATGGTATGACATATAAAACTAGATTAGAGATAGAATGCTTCATATTTAATGAGAATGTTTGAAAAGAGTAAATTAAATAATGCCACTGCTATGGAAACCTTTCTCAAGACAGACGTCTCCAGGCTTTAAAATTATAAATTGTTCATAGTTAGGCAAGGTGATCACGCCCCTGCGCCCGTAATGACGTCTGCCAAGTGATGACAACCCCTCCCAGTAAGACAATCCCCTCAAAGATCAGCAAAATAGCTGAAACTCGACCTGTGCGCTGATCACAAAAACAAAAACGAACTGCTCCCGTGGGACAATAGCTGACTTATTAGGCGCGTGGCCAGGTTCTCTGTATGTCACCGCACAGGTAAGACAGCCGCTGGCACGCGTAATGACGGGCCAACTGAAATGATAAGTTATCTGATAGGGTTACTACATGAAGTTGTCACTCCCAGACAAGTACATGTAATACCGTTTGCGTGCAGGCCCTTGTCTCCAGTATAGGTTTACTCTTACCTCTTTAACAGTAATTAAAACCGAGACTGCGGTTACACAACAGGGTTCTTGTTATTAATAAGAAAGCAGCAACGGATAGTGATGCAGTGTGGTGCGCAACTGCAGTGAGGCAATAATGACACTAGTAGGCTACTCTATTTGAAGACAAATGTTATCTCATAACGAGAAGAGCCTATTTGACTGTCAAAATTAGAAGTGTTACCAGTTGGTGGACGAACGAGGGTTGAGAATGTCCTCTTTTGCAGTTAGCAGCGACAGGCTGTAGGTATCAAGGTTGACCGTTCGCGTGGTCATGGTGGCAAAGTTTTCAGACCACTGCCGTAGATGTTCTTTACTTGTCCAGTGTTGAAATGACCACAGCAAACCACTCAAACGCGTTCACGGCCGAGGGAGATGGACAAATAAGTATGCAGAATCATGCAAACTGTGTTGAAGTGCAGAACGCGGCAGAACGCCAGATCTTTGCAGGCGCTGCACACCCACAGCGTATAGAAGACTGGGTTGTACGCTCGACTTTGTGCAGCGAGATGGGGTAAGTTTTCACCAAAAAGCCACACCTCCTTTTGAGAGGGTGGAAAACATAATGACTTCACTGGCTGCTGCTGGTCAAAACCGTTCAACATGTAGCACGAGTCTCACCTCAGCTCCATTCATATAAAAAATCTGTGCAATTCACTTTGACAACAAATATTTTTTTTTAATCATAGGTCGAATAGTAGGCTACTGAGTTACAGGTAGCCTACCCAATGTGTATATTTGACATATGGTAAAAATGGGGATTTTTAGGTTACATAATAATCAAAGTAAGAGAGGTCACATTAAAAGACAACTCAGCCAAAAAAAATTACCATTTACCATGTCCGATAGAGGAGTTGTCGGCGCACTTTAAAGAATGTTGGGGTAGAGAGGTCAGGACAGCGCATAACAACTGTCAGTCTCTCTTTGTCCCCTTGGTCTTTGAGTCAGCCTCAAACAGCCTTTGGCAGACTTCACAGAAGCCATTTTCAGTGCATGCCATGCCAGAACAAGGCAAAGAAGGGCCAATTTCATGGGAACTGAGTCTGAAGCAGGCAGCATTAAAAAAAGAGCAGGGAAGCTGTTTCAGTGTTTGAGAACAGCTGGGGGTCTGCTCAATGCCCTACAACCGCTCACATGCACACCTCTCTCCCTCTACAAACATACACACAAACATACTACCAAAATGTGACATGCGCATAATATTACCCATGCACAAACACACACACACCTGCATGCATCCACATATTGGTACCTCACTGTGGCTCACTGGAGTGGGGGTGTATGACATCCGATTATGGGAATCATTGTGAGCTCTGTAATTTACTTAGCAGTCATTCTTGTATAATACAGGACAGATGTGGAACATCAAACAGTCTTTCTGGTGCGACAGGATGAAGTCTTACCCAACGACATTTTAGATCTCAGATAAGTGTCTAATATGCTGAGCCATGCTTTTCTCCGCTTATATCTGATCTGACTATAATAGCAACTTTTTTCAAGATAAGATAACACTTTCTTTATCCCTGAATGGAAATTCAGGCACAACAGCAGCATAAATAAAAGCAAAATATATGAGTTAAAGACATATAGGTACAGTATAGATATACAAACAAAAACCCCTCTATTAACAAATACTGTATAAAGATACTGTACTGTACATATTTTGCTAGTGACAAGCAGGCTGTACGGTACGGTACAGTAAAGTGGGTCCAGTACAGTATAGTAAAACAAAACAAAGGTAGTATTTTGGGCTGACCTTTTTTGTCTGCTAGTCATGTAAAAGTATGCATTACTTTTTGTAGTATAGTATATGTAGCAGTCTGTGTATGTAGTATATACATAAAAACTATGCATAAAAAGTTATCATGCTTACAGCAATATATAGGCACTTGTGTCTGTCCTCCTTTCCGAGTGTGTAATGTTATGGGTCATTGTGACCCCTCTGCCTCTACGAGCACCACTGTCCAGATTGGGATTTTTCCCTATAAAGGGTAAACCCAAAATGGCAAGTCGCCTACAGTACATCACGTGTGTGTTATTAAACACACAGACACACATCCGTATACCCCTACATTCTGACCTGTATTTGCATGCCAGAGGGTCCTGGAAGGGGGGGGGGGGGATGACATCCCAGTGCCTCTATTATTCTTACAGCTTCCTGCTATTAGGAGCTCTCTTGGCCTTCCAGCCTCTCAGACGCTTCACCGTGGATGGAAGCTGTTGAGCTTCACTTCAGAGGGCTGTGGTATTTCCTCTGCCGAGGGACAGTGGAAGCCGTTAAGCCCTGGGGTCTAGATGTGGGAGCGATTTTGTGTTGTTTGCACGTGTGTGTGAGTGCACCTCTGTGTCTGCGTGCTTTTGGGTACAGGCTTATGTAAGTGGGGACTTTCTGTTAATTTACAACAACAAATCTTGTCAACGACCCTGGCTTTCTGGTCAGCTTCCTGCAAGCCTGAAATAGCCTAAACAAACAGAGTGTGGGGGACAGTGTTGAGTGAACTGCCCCAAACACAATACCCATGCAACAAAACTACAGTAGCACGTCTCTCTATGTATTTACACCCTTTATCTGTCATTTTTGTAATAGTTTCATTTGGTTGTGGTGTATGGCATGGGGAACAAAGTTAAAACATGCTCCGGAGCATGTTTTAACTTTGTTCAAGGCCTTGATGCCCTAAATATGTGTTATTACTGTGACCCCTACCTGCACTTACTGTAACTTCTATATGCTCAAAATACTTACTGTACTGTAAGTATTGTACTCTTACTGCACTTACTGTAACCTCTACCAGCTTTAAATAGTTGTACTTATAACTACCTGCTCTAACTACATTTGTGTAATTACTGTGACTCCTACCTGTGCTAAATAATTTTACTTACTGTACTGTACAAGTTGTCATTTGACCTCCATTGGTTATGACACTTTTTCGTGTTTTCTATTACTTGAGAGGACCTATGGTTGATGAGTGTGATTATACATTATACACATGTGTGTGTGTGTATATGCTGTCATACAGTTGTATAATAAGATCATGACAAGCCATATGCCTGGAATGGAAGTTCTTCCTTCATGCTGTGAATTTACAATATGGGATTCTGGAATGTAGACTTCCTTTTGGAGACTACTTGCACGGGATGTGTTTTTGATATTACTGAGCTGGCTAGACACATTGTATTGTATTGCACTGTACTAGATTTAAAATATTGTTATGGGAAAATCAGCACATGCAGTGTTGAACACCCACCTTGGTTTGTTACATTTGGGTTTATTACATGCAAATAAATCTTCTGGGAGAACCACATGATAATTTCAGGTATTACAGTAGTCCTATGTTGTATTAAAGATATACAGAGAAGGTGAGCATTGTGTCATTTACATGTTGTAAAATAAAATTACACCTTTTACTTATGGCGAGACACGGCAATTCTGAGATTTTGGGCTATTTTACTTGCAGACTAGTAGAAAGAAAACGTCAAAAATACACATTTAGGTGTTTATTTTACTACACTTTGTCTAACTGCGTCTGTAGATTTATCCTAAATTCACCAAAAGTTAGCATTCTAACGGAACATGCAGTGCCGCGATCGTTGTCTGTATGTCATCACAGGTACCGTTGTAAAGCTCTCTCTCTCTCGTGCCCAATGTTATCAGATCCAACTATGGTCATTTCCTTTCTATCAGCCACCAATCCTGAAAGTATATAGGGTGATTTAACCCTAAACACGAAATCTCACTGGTTGGTGTCAATTTCTGACAACATGATTCGTCCAGACGTATCACGTGACGTGCTCTGATGCTTCCTGGTTTAGTTCTCCGCGGGACCTTTATAATATGAAAATGCCGAAAGCAGTGGATCTAAAACTGTCTCAGAAAATACGACAAAAATTGTCACTTGCAAGACAAATAAGACATCAATGCGTAAGATATCATTCGGAAAACATGATTGTTTAGATAACGGGGGTGACCAACGCGCCACGCAGCAGTGGATAATAGTTCATGTAGCGCGTTTGAAAGAATTGGTCAGTGGGTCAGGTCTTAGAATTAACATCGATCCTTTAAAGTGTTTATACATTTATGCGTCTTCAAGATGTACCAGGATTGGGATTATGCAGCGCTCCAAAAAATCGGTAAAGTGTTAGGGATTCCAGCGCTTCATTTTAAAATTTAGTGACACAGAAAAAAGTGACAGGTATGGAAACGGGGTTGAAATAGAGAAAAGAACAAACGCATCTCTCTCTGGCTGTAACATTTGTGGCATTATGTATGACATCAGAACGTAATGAAGGGTGGCATTTTTTAAGTTACTTTTTCACCACAGTATACTTTTAGGCTATTTTGGCTATATTACTGCAGGCTCTACTGTAGGCTTGCCTCCATCTATTTCTGTATAATATGGATGAAATAACAGAATAATAAAGTGACATTTCAATCAATATTTTGTGTACTTGTACAGTACAGACTTTTGCTTTCAGTGGCAGAGTGGCACAAGTAATGTAGCCTAGCAAATAGACAAAATCTAATGGGTGTAACTTTCTCTAATGGGATTGGTTCTGTACATATCATGGACAACAGGCTAATTGTTCAAAAAGTTTATCTTGCACACACCCATCAAAGCAACAGGGACAATAAAGTATATTCAGTTCTATGTATATTCTAAAAGTATTCTGGAGGCGTATAGCCTAGCCTTCCACCAGGGACCGCAACAATATCATTAATCATGGTAGATTTATTGCTGCAAGCATCTCTGACTCCCTCCTTTATGACCTGCTCCCTGTCCTTTCCAAAACACATACTTCTTGTATTGTATGTTATGTTTCTGGACTTGGCTGTAAACAGGAATGGGTTATAGGCAGTGTTATGCAGGATGGACATGAAACAAACTAGGGTGGCAATTCTGCTTGTGGTAGTATGTGTGTGACTATGTTGCTGTAGTTCTGTTCAGTTGAAGACAGTATGCCTACATGTTGATTTATTCAGTTTTTATGTGTTTTAGATGTTCTATACTGTTGTTGCTAAGGAATTGATTAGATATTGTGTCTGTAAATAGTGGTTTCCAATAAAAATCTATGTAATATTACAAAACATATCTTTAAAGGCCGTTTTCTGGAAATTACTTTTCTCTCGTACTCTGAGCCAAAAATCTCCACTTCAGTAGCACTTACATACACTAAACTTTCCAGATGTAATTATATATGTATTGTGAAGGCTTTTACAGAGGGATTTCATATATCATTCATAGCCTGATATATATAACATTTTATTCCTAAAAACATGACGAAAATCGTTTTTTTTATGGCTGCTGACAGTATTTTCAGATTTCTGTTCTGGAAATGTATGCAAATTAGCACAGATTTAATTGGATAATGCCTTATTTCCATATTTATACATAACATTTCAGGATACTTGTAATATAAAAAATGTTTGTTTTAATGTAAGTAATAGACTGAGAAAGTTTCATGGTGATATCGATTAGATAAACATTTTTACCCTATTCACCTGTAGTGTCTCGCCTTATGTATGGCACCTCTCTCCCTTATTTCCTTATTTATTTATTTATTTATTCATTTATTTATGTTATGTCAATGCAGGCAAGACGTTTTATTGTTGTTCTAGAGCAGTGGTTCTCAACCTCAACCCCCCAAATGTAACAAATGGATGTACATACATACATATTTAGCAGTATTTATATTATAATATACCAAAACTCTGTAACAGTAACACACAAATAATTTCATGCCCCCCTGTTCCTGGTCCTCAGAGTGTTGGGCGACAGAGCTAGAGGGAGATATTGAGGTACGTTTGGGAGATGCAAGATATTTGTGATGACACAACTTAGTGGCAAATGTCACTGTAAGGCTGAGTTGCCAAACAGACTCGATAAGAATAGGGAAGCATTTCAAATATACGTATGGTAATTTGTTTACACAAGACACATAGTGGAAAACAAAGGACACAGCGAGGAAAAAAAAGAACGCACAAAAGGGCAGTGTGTGTTTATAGAAGTAACAAAATTGATATATGGGACATATAAATCAGAACACTATACTGCTGCACTTATGTCGCTCTTATGATATACTGAGTGAAAACATACGACTTATGTATATATCATGGCTAACCTTGTGTGTGGGAGACAAAGACGGGATCTGTGTGAATGTGGGTGTCTGCTCACTGGGCTCTCAGGTGAGGTCATGACTCAGCTATGTGCCTTCCCAGCAACCCTGCCAGTTATCTTCCCCTTGAGAGAGAGAGAGTGTGTGTGTGTGTGTGCGTATGTGCATGCAAGTGTGTGTGCGTGCAAGTGTGTGTCAGGTCAACCAAATGTACAACATTTCTGTAAAACAGCCCAGCAAATAGCTTCCTGAACATATTTATATAATGCCAATGTTTAATGGAGATGTTTTATGAAGCTTTTTCAATTGTAATACCTATGATTAAATTTTAATCTCATTCTCCTGTTTTCTCTGTCACCTGGATATGAACAGGAAACCTCAGTCTTTTGGCTTCTCCTTTATCGTGTTTGTTTGCTGTTTTGGAGAAATACACCAACAATAAACAAATGCCAAGATTGTGGATAGGTGCAATGAGACCACAACACTTGGACACTATAGTGAAATAATACAGTATAACTTGTTTTGATAGAATGTAATCCAGAGAAGTGTGTGTGTAAGTGTGTGTGTGTGTGTGTGTGTGTGTGTGTG
>JAOEHI010052224.1:0-17056 GCA_025447815.1 Percopsis transmontana | reverse complement strand
TTGTAACCTTCTTTTCAAAGAAAGTGAATGACATTAGCCAATCCTTTGCACCTCCTTCTATCCCCTCTATTCCCACATTGCCTGTCGTTAATTTAAACACTTTCTCTGCCCTCTCCACAGAAGATATCAAAACACTGATTGTATCCAACCGGGGCACTACCTGCCAACTTGACCCTATCCCTACATCTCTTCTCCAAGCCATCTCAAATGACATCTGTTATGGAAAATAATAATATACCACACTGGAACAAGAGAAAATATGGTCTTTGTAATTTAATTGTAAGATTCAATTCCTCCCTGACCACAGGCTCGGTCCCAGCTGCCTTTTTAAAACGGCTAGAGTCAAACCGCTACTCAAGAAACCATCCCTGGACGCATCTGCACCTCAAAACTACAGACAGGTATCTCTCCTTTCTTCCCTGTCCAAAACACTCGAACCTGCAGTCTCTGACCAACTGTCTTCCTAATGTTGGAATCTGCTCCTCAGTCTACCAGTTCCGCGTGTTCTTTTGATGGAGTTAAAATAGGAAGAAACAATGTGTTCAAGTCAATAAAAATCAGTTTTAATAAAGAAGACAAAATACAGTACAGTACAGAGCCCTGGGTATATCCCTGCTAGCACCTCAGTGGCAGTTCGTGAAGTTCAACAACTTATCATTTCCTGACCCAGTTATTATATACTAGACAATATTTTTCTAGCCATGAGCGTGGTCCTCGTTGATTGGTCCTCTCTGAGATAACTCCAACTCCATGTCGCCTCCTCCTTCTTGTCTGGGCCGTAGTTCCTGCGCACACACATCTCTACCAGGACAACATGTTCCCAGATAACATGTTCTCAACCGTTAGCCTCTCACTCCCTCCATACATCAATTCAATGTTATCTCCTGGCTAAAGCTACTCCTGTTTGTATTCTGTCTGCTTTGCAAGTTCTTTATAATACCCACATTGTTACAAGCAAGCACAATGAACACTGCCAGCACTCATACATGGACACCTGCACCAGCCTGACCACTCGCATAACTCTGTTGCCTTTAATCTAAGTCACTTGTCTGCTACCACTTTAAGCTAGAATGATTAATGAATAAAGATTTTTAAAATAAGTAATATTGCTAAACAGCTTCATTAAGTAATATTGCTAAATAGGTGCAAGCATAATACCTTTCACAACACTACCTTTCACAACACAACCTCCTGGACCCTCACCAATCTGGGTTCAAGGCTGCTCACTCCACTGAAACCGCTTTTCTCATGGTGACTGAAGCCCTGCACGCCGCTAAAGCCTCCTCCCTCTCCTCAGTCCTCATTCTCCTAGACCTATCTGCACCACCAGGTCCTTCTATTGACCCTCGCTGAATTGGGCATTATCAACTCTGCGCTCTCTTGGTTTGAGTCCTATCTGACAGATCGCTCCTATCGAGTCCTCTGGAATGGACAACTGTCCAAACCCAAAGATCTGTGCAAAGGCCCTCATTCTTCTCACTGTACACTAGATCTCTTAGCTCTGTAATCTCTTCTCACGGATTCTCCTAACACTGCTATGCCGACGACTCCCAACTCTACCTCTCATTCCCCCCATCTGACACGTAGATCTCAACCAGAATCTCTAATTGCCTCGCTGACATCAGTGCTTGGATGTCTTCGCATCACCTCAAGCTCAACCTTGAAAAGACAGTTAGTCTACCTCCCGGCAAAGAACTGCCCCTAAATGGACATGTCCATTACCCTTGAGAACACCTCAGTGTCCTCCTGTCCAACTGCAAAGAGCCTCGGAGACCCAAACCTGCAGATTTGCCCTCTACAACATCAGAAGGATAAGGCTCTTCCGAGACCTTCACTGGCTCCGTCTAAGCCCGCATCCGATTGAAGACATTAGTGTTGGCCTACAAGGCAGCAAATGGAACCGCCCCGCTCTACCTTCAAGAAATGGTAAGATTCCAAACCCCAGCCAGAGCACTAAGATCTACCACCTCGGCTGGCAGGCTGACACCTCCGTCGCTACGAGCTGCGCATTAGAGTCGCACAGCCCAGTCCAGACTCTTCTCTGTCCTGGCACCGCAATGGTGGAATGACCTTCCTACAGCGGTCATAACAGCAGAATCACTACCAATCGGTACCTCGGCCACCGATCTTTCTACCTCATAGCACTAACCCCATTAACTAGCCTTATTCTATCCTCCTTTCCTCCCTTTTAAAAAAAAATATTCACTTCTTTCTACTCTTATATCAGCTCTAAGAACTTTAAGCTCTTTGCAGTTTAGCAATTATTGACTGTTTGAAGATGAATGATAACTTTCGATTATTGTAATTATTGTTTTGAGGAGCGAATGATAAACCTTTCAGTAATGTTTGTGCAAAAGCCTAGGTAAAGTAACTGTGGCACACAATCACGGTCCACACCAGGTTGGTCAGGGTTATTCGTGCTTCGCACGGGTTTTTATTGGCGTCGTCCCGCACGCACACTTACCCATACACACACACACACACACACAAGGCTTACACTGCCTCTGGCATGTGACACAGAATTACACACGTTTACACAGCTCTTCATAAAACATCGTCTTCATCTCCCTGGTCTGGTGTTCCGGGGCTCTCCAGCTGTGCTCACTCAAAACCCTTAAGAAAGGGAAGACAGGTGATTATAAAATGCCCACACCTGCTCCCCAGCCCCGTGAACCACACCTCCACACGTTCCCTCCCACACGCATAAGAGCTAAACCACGCCCCATCTCCCACAGTAACCTTGTTACATGATGCTGTCCTTATTCTAGGAGAATGTTATCTGCTTGCAAAAACTGGTGGTTAATCAGTTCAACTGTTGACCAATGGTCAATTGTAAGTCGCTTTGTCTGCTAAATGCTGTAAATGTGAATGTATCTGAGCCAGCAAAACGGTGAACTTGAATGACCTTTTCAGCGACATTGTTATCATTTCGTAGCAACTATCTATAGCGGAAGTGAATGAGCTGGCTGAGATTTTACCAGATGTACTTCAGCACCGCCGTGTGCATATAGCCTATTGCAAGTACTACAAGGAGCAGGTAGGGGTTAGACATCTTGCTCAAGGATGCTTACAGGTAGGCCGACCCATGGGGGCTCAAACCTGTTACTTTCCATTTGTGAGTCGAACACCTAGACCACTTGACTATCCTGCCCCCATTAGAAAGAGTACAAACAGCACTCGTGTCAGATTTAATGTAATTGGCAGGGGGCAGCAATGGAACACTTTCTAGCATCTAATTATTTGAAACTAATGTTCTCATTCTAAAATATAGCTGTACTGCTCACATTCTATCTATGTTTGTATTGTGTCTAAATGCCCTCCTCCTTTCCTTCATTCAGTGCGTGTTCAGCCACGGCGGTCACCTGTTTGCAGCCATCAGTGGCAATGTGATTTACATGTACTCCGTCACCACATCAGAGAATGTGCTGTCATTGAGGGGGCACTTTGCCAAGGTGAGCCCCCACCTTATGTGGTTGATGCACAGTAAGTACCAAGTCAAGCCAAGACACTGCTGCTGTCTAATGTAGCATGTTTACCCACAGGAGGAATATAATGAAATACTCCACTGTCAATTAGAACATGGCAAAAACATTTTAAGGGTAATCTGAACCAGCTGATTTCGAATAAATAATTTTAAATGAGGGACATGTCAATAATAGTCTTGTTTAGGAGCATATACTGTATAGACAGTGCATTTAGACTTTTGTCTTTTTCTGATAATCACTGTTGTTTCTCAATTAGTTAGGTATTAAATAAGGTATTATCAATGTATACTACACGGGAGGTTTTACATTAATTCTGAAATCACGCAATCTTACACACTGCCACTGCATTCTTCCAAAATACATCTAAAATACATCAATGTTGAACTTTCCAAATTGAAAAGTTTAACATTGTTGCATTAATTCCATACTAATGACTCAATAGGGCTTTGTTTAATGCATTGTTCTCGGTGTGAACAAAGGTTTGAATGAATTACACACATGCAGGGGTCAAGTGCAGTGGTTCTCAACCTTTGTGACCCATGGCATTCAGAACATGTTTGCTTATCTGCTGCTCTACTGCTCTGCTCCCCTGCTCCCCTGAAAGGTCCGGGCGGTTGCGTGGAGCCAGGACGACCGGCACCTGGTGTCCTGTGGGATGGACGGTGGTGTGTACGTGTGGAACACACACAGTGGCAAGTGCGAGTCTGAGATCGTCCTCAAGTCCTGCAATTATAACGGGGTCGCCCTCTCAGCCGACAGCAACACGGTCTTTGCCGTGGGAACAGACGGCACCTTAAAGGAGATGCAGGACTGTCAGGTTAGTAGGGGGGGAATAAACACGTGGCTGGGACTGTTCTTCCTGGTGACTAGATTTTGCCTAGCTGACATTGTAATGTCAGTTAGGGAATAGGAGTACCCAGAAACAATCATTTACTTCCATCCTTTATGGAGAATGTGTTGTAGTATACATTCATGTGTCATACATATGACGAATGGATTTCGAGTCCATTGTATTGGAGGAAAGAAGAAACTGGATCTCAACAGAAGGAGACAATATGGACCATACAAACTTGCAACCTTGACATTATTAGTACCATGCTATAACCAACTGGCCCTGCATATGTCTCACAGTGAAACGCTGGTGAATAAAGACATTACTGAATCAGATGATTGGTATGGGAACTTAACACATAGCCTTTGGTGTTTAGCACAAGGCTCTCACCAAGATAGAACCTTAAGAACAACACCATCTCCCCCCCAGAGTTTCTGATAAACATTTGTGTTGGTCTGTGTTTAAGTTGCTATGTGTCCTGCGGTTTGTTATATTGCAGTATGGTGTGTGTGTGGTTCCATAGGTCCTGAAGGAAGTTCCCTCTGATGGAGTGGTTTACACAGCCGTCACTGTCTCCCGCTCCGGACGGGCCGTGTTTGTCGGCACCTCCAGTGGCACTGTCAGACTGTTCAATTACCCCTTACCTGTCCACCAGGAATGGGTGGAGCACCAGGCCCACTGTGGCCCTGTCACCAAGGTGTGTATGTGCTGTGGATCTACCTGTCGTGGTGGGGAATTTGGGAACATGTAATATATTACATGTTTTGGATCTCCCATTCATATTATTTAATATATTACGAGTTATTGTGCGTTTAAAAAGAATTGAACACACACAATATATCCTTACTGTATGTGTGCCTGTCTTATTATCACATGACTTTCAATGACAATAATTACTGTATTGAGTGTCAGCTGAAAATGGAACCGGTACCAAAACTCCACCATCTGTCCACAGATGGTGATCACATGCGACGAGCAGCGCCTGGTGACGGTGTCAGAAGATGGCAGTCTCCTGTTGTGGGAGATCATCGATCACATGACAGACCTGCAGAAACGGAGGTCCGTTGACTTTGAATACTCAGACGAGATTCTCATCAGCACGTATGACCAGGAAGATAAGGTGTGTGAGGAAGTCCATCCTGACATCTAGCTCTGGAAGCAAATACAAGCGTAAAGGTGACGATGCATATGATACCACTAAGGTAGATAAATAAAAAGGTGCCAATACATGTAGAATTGTATCAGTAGGACCTTAAACTCACTTCTAAGGTGATGCCAGGTAAAAATTGACCAGAACAGGAGTGATATGGTGTTTTAGTCAGGATTCTGTGTTTGTGTGTTGTGTAGAAGAAGAAGATGGCGGAGCTTCAGATCAGGCTAAAGGAGCTGGAGGCAGAGGGCAGCTACTCCCTGCAGCTAAGGCAGTTAGTCTGCGAGAAGCAGACCAACGAGCTCTCCAAAGTCCTCCAACAGAATGTAGTCTCTTTCACTGCTGAGAACAAGGTGCAATGCACACTCGCCCACTGGAATGCTCTTTTTGATAATGGATTTATGATGTCTTAAATTCTGCGTGTAAACCAACATTTCAGGACACAATCAGCAGGCCTGCACATTATATCATGCCCCAAAAAACAAAGTAGTTTCTTTAAGTTTCTTGAAGATATTTTTTGCCTTAAAGTATCTATAAATGATCTTGTCTGCCACTAGATGTCGCACTAGACCAAATCAAAACAAATGCTTAGTCGGCCGCGTACACACACATGCAGCTGCACAGGACCAGCTATGAAAACAAAGAACAGAGAAGCTTGGATTACAACACACAGATGGTAGCACAGGCAAGTGACTGCCTGCTGAGCATTTCTGCTTGCTGCACCTCCGACGGTGCCAGTGCGGGTAGCTGCAGGGTCATCAGCCGGGAGCCACCCTTCATTGATGTTTCGCTCCACATCTCATGGTGGTGGAGCAATGACAGGGACGTCTCCCTGCCGCCCCCTGCAGCTAACCCTAAGACCCTTGCTTTCCCCACACCTGGTCCTTCCTTCTTAACCAAAGCCAAAAGCTTCCCTGTTCAGCCTCCTCGGCCAGGTCTTTCGGGGGCCGGTGACTCCCATGCTCTTCAGGAAGCGCTGGGTGGATGCTCCCACAAACCCCCTACAGCCGACTTTCACCGGGTAGCTGACAGCTGACCACCCAGCCTCTTTGCATTCGGCTGTGAGGTCGAGGTACCGGCCTTTTTTCCTTTTAAAGGCTGCCTCCATTCCTCCCTCCCACGGGACAGTGAGCTCTGCCAAAATAACAGCCCGGGCTGTGGCAGACCAGAGAATGATGTCGGTCGAAGGTTGGTTGTGGTGATCTCTGTTGGAAACCTGGGCTGCCGATCGAGGTCCACTCTCAGGTTCCACTCACAACTGCCTACCAGGGCTGATCTCTGTGGCTGCATGATGTTAGGGGCCCTTCCTCCCTCTCTGACAAAGTGGATCGGCCGCCTTGATGTCGGTGGTAGCGCCCTGCGTACCTCCAGGATCTCCGCCAGCTTCCGCAGGACTCGGTCATGGCGCCACCTGTACCAAATCTTGGTCAGTGCTGTTTTGCAGCTTGACAGGATGTGCTGCAGGTTCGGCTTTGGGGCATTGCAGAGTTGGCAGCTGAGCCATACCACAGACAGAGGTTGCTGTGGCTTGGGAGGGTGTCGTAGGTGGACCTTATGAGGAAACTTAGCCTGGCTTGGGGGATCTTCGACATGTCGGCCCAACCTACGGTCCTGCTTATTACTCCTTCCCAGGTCATCCAGCGTCCTTGCTGCCGTTGACTAAGGGCTTTGATCATATAGTTCTCCTCTGTCCTGACCACCTCGGAAATCACTAGCTCTTTCCTCTCCTTCCTTGTGGCTTTGGACCACATCTTCGGAGCAGTCCCTCACCCCAGGCCAGTTCTTCCCGACTGTGTCCTGCCAACAATTTCTTGGTGTTTCAGCCTGCTGATAGCCTGGTCGACTGCTAGTTCTGTCCTCCACTTGTGACCTGTTCGGACTGGGGCTTTGGTGTTCTGCACAAATGGGTCAGACGAGTCCCTCGGGTCTAAGACAAGCCTCTCCTTCTCCTGTCTGTAGCCCAAAAGGATTGACTTCAGGGGCAATTGAAGTGCATTCCTCCCAAACAGGCCAATGCTGGAGAGGCTCCGGGGTAAGCCCAGCCACTTCCTGATGTAGTTGTTGGCTTTTGAGTCCATCTTCTGCACAGTGGAGATGGTGATCTCACACATCTTGAGAGGCCATATTAGCCGCCTATATAAGGTGAATTGGTAGCACCAGATCGTAAATTTACCCGGAAGATGGCTTGTCGATCCACGTTAGACCTTCGGTGAGTTGTGACATTACTGTATTAGCCATATGCTTATCTGAAAAGTCGGCTGTGTACAGTTTCCCAAGGCTCCGGACGGCCTGTTCTGCCAGTGCTGGGATCTTCTCACTGTTCACTGTGAAAGAGGTATGATCATTTCTGGCTCCTTTGCATATGGAGAGACTCCGGGACTTAGCAGGTTTTTCCTCATCTTGGCCCAACTAAGAAGTTCTTTAAACCTCTTCATTAGCCGGTTGGTACAGGCTGCTGTTTGAAGAAGGGTGGTTACATAATCCATGTAACTCCGCATGGCTGGCAGTCGTTGGCCTGACTGTCCTCTCACCCCTTGGACCATCTGTCTCCCACCGATGAGAATGATTTCGAAGGCTGCTGTGAAGAGGATGGGAGAGACTGAGCAACCCATTGCGATGCCTTTCTCTAGGTGGTGCCATCCTGTCGTTGCATCCTGTGTTGTGTAGCAAACAGTGAAGCTGCTGAAGTAATTGGAGATGAGATTCCGAATGCTGGGTGTTATGTGAAAGAATTCCAGGGCAAAGGTGATTAGCTGATGGGGAACGGAACCATAGGCATTCTCCAGATCCAACCAAACTACATGGAGGTCTTATTTTTCCCGCTTGGCTGTCTGCATCTGCTCCCAGATCTTGGTTGAGTTCCACACAACCGCACAACCGGGGAACCCTGGGACACCTGCCTTTTGGCAACTGGTGTCGATGTAGCAGTTGTTCAGGAGGTAGTTGGTTAAACGCTTGGCCACCACCTTTCATGTTTAGAAGTGCGATGCCTGTAAACTGGTTGATGTTACAGGATTTTTTGTTGTCAGGTTGTCACTGCTCGGTTCCATTCTGAGGGGAGGTTCTGGGCCTTCCACGCTACTCTCATCAGCCTCCAGAGTAGCTTTAGCACCATGGGGCAGTTCTTATAAACCTTGTATGGCACACCATTCGGACATGGTGCAGAGGCAGACCTTGCGCTGTCTACCACTAGATTGACTTCAGCCCATTTGGGTGGTGTCGTGTCAAATTCGGCGGCTGGCTCAGCAGGATGAGGCACATTCCCTGGCGACCCAAGCGGTATGTTCTTTTCTTGGTCGGTTAGCTGGTTCTTGATGTGTTCCTCAACCTCCTCCTTGGTGGCTTCCACCCTCCCGCTCTTCTTCTCTTCCAACAGGCTTCGGGTATACCTGAAAGGATCCCAAAAGAAACTCGCTCGCTCCTTCTCTTTCTTGCCTCTTCGCTTCCGGATCCGCTCTGCCCTTCTCAAGGTTGCAAGCCTGCTTCTCATCTGTTCCCAGAGCACTTTCAGACCCTCCTTTTCGTTCTCATCTGCTTTTCGCAGGGTATGCTTAGCTTGTGAATCTCTTGCTCACGTTCTGGACTGTGCGCCTGTTGTTGACTTTAGGCCTGCTGCTGGTACAGCTGCTCCACCTCGCTGTGATCATCCGCAACAGTGAAATCAGTAACGCTGTGGTGCTCAACCCCGCTCTGACTTCTCCTTGTCTGACCTGCTTGCGCTGTGCAAGTTTGCTTTTGGTCCTTCCCTCCGCATTTTGCCTTCCCTTGGTGTATCCGCAGGCCCCTGTAAGTTGTCACATTCGACCACCCGCAGCTGCAGTTCCTTAGGATCCTTTGCTCGTTAGTCGTTTCCGTGCCGGTCGGTTCCATGTTATCCGTCCTGTTTGGTCTATCTTCCATCCCGCCCTCTCGGTGGACCTTCGGGCTGTCTTTCTTTATTTGTGCTCGGAGTTAGTTAGGGTGTCCCCAGTATGAGGACCTGTGGAGAGCCCATCCACTCCTGGTGCAGTCTTTTCTGCTGTCAGTCGGTCTTTCCCGGCTGTCCTCCAGTCTTTCTTGGACGCCAACTTTCCTATTCACAATAGTCACTGGTGTTCCAGACATTGTAGATGGTAGCACAGGCAAGTGACTGCCTGCTGAACATTTCTGCTTGCCGCACCTCCGACGGTGCCAGTGCGGGTATCGGCAGGGTCATCAGCCGGGAGCCACCCTTCATTGATGTTTCGCTCCATTAATCCCGGAACATCTCATGGTGGTGGAGCAACATAGAGAAGGTGCGACGTCATTCTCTGCTCAGGACGCCTTCACTCCACTATATCTTTACATAGAAAATTGTTATTTGCTGCTATATTAATGTTTAAAATGTCATATATAGAACCTTTAATTTAAATTTTTTTAGATGGTCAGCTATGACTGAGGGAAACAGTGTCTCTTTTGTATTTCATAATACAAAGTTAATCGCAGGTTTATAGTGTAGCATACAGCTACATTAGAAACTTTTTGGGGGGGTTTTGTCCCCAAATATAAGCTATGTTCTCTTAAAAACTGAAAGTGATCAACCATGCAGAAGGTGCAGATGTATGGTGTCCTATATTAACTCTGACTCCAGGTCCTGATGACAGAAATGGAGAAGCAGAACCTTTCTCACCAGGCTGCCTTTATAAAGCTGAAAGAGACCCATATAGGAGATCTTAGAGATTCAGGTAAGAGAGGGCATTAAAGTATGGAGCTAAAAGAGTCTCAATAAAGATAAATGCACACACTACATTCACATATGCACACACGTGATTCAGAAATACACACACAGGATACACAAATGCACAGAAGATTCAGAAATACACATAAAATTCACAAATGCACACAAAATTTAGAAATGCAAACAAAATTTACAAATGTACACAAGATTCAGAAATGCACAGGACAAGATTCAGAAATATATTTCTGATGCACACACAAATATATCTTGATTTACAAACTGCTTGCGGTCTGTGAACTTCACTGAATTTGTGTGAATTAGGGCGTTAATACAGTGCTATATATAGAACGCCATTTGTGAATTTTGTATGTATTTGTGTATCCTGTGTGTGTATTTATGAATCACGTGTGTGCATAAATACACACACTAATTTCATCAAGTAGGAAGTACAAATTAACTGCAGTAAATGGGGATTCAAGAAGGGTGTTTGTCAGACTGTCTATGAATTGATGGATGTCTGTCTGACACAATAACTTACACACACATATGCAGAGCGGAGCTACATCGAGAAGCGCATGCAGCAGGTTGAGAGCTATGAAGAGCTCCAGGGTAAATACCACGCCATGGAGCAGAACTATGTTAGGCAGCTGGACGAGGTGGAGCAGAGAGGCCATCAGGCCCTGGAGAAACGTGTCCCCTTTTACCAGGCTAAATTGCAAGAAGCTGATCGCCTCCTGGGCCAGGTCAGCTGGGGGGAAATTACACTATATCACACTCACAGGCAAGGCATGCTAGCCTGAGTAGCAGTATTATTAAGATAGTGTTTTCATGACATGTAGGGTTACAGTAAGGACAAGTATTTAGGAGCATGCAGGTAAGGTTAGAGTAAAGTATTTAGGGGTAGGTAAGGTTACAGTAAAGACAAGTAATTAGGATACTTGATGTGTGTGTGTGTGTGTTGTAACTGTGCTCCTGTCCATACTGTGTACAGTGTCAGGCCAGAGCTAGGCAGCAACAGCTTGAGTATGATGAAACTGTCAAACGGGAGGAGGAGGTCATCGACCAGAAGAACTTTGGGCAATACAAGACGTACAAAGAGCAGCTACTGGCCGCCAGACAGGCTGAGGAGGGTCTCAAGGAGGACCTGGGCCTTATGAAGCACAAGGTGATTTGTCATCTCTTCCCCAGCAGGGGGCAGAGCTGTGGTAGAGCATGCAATCCAAACCTGCGATCCAGAATTTCTTCATGGGAATAAATAATGACTGTTCAACTTTATGGTAGACAATGATGGAGCAGAGCATCTAGTCCAAAGTGACATTACCACTTTCGTGGTTTAAAAACTCTGATCTGATATTTGTAACACAAATTTAAAAAAAATTAAAACAGGAACAAAGCCGTGCTAAACATGTGTGAAGCGCCACCTTGGTGTCGGGATGTGCGGTTACTTCTGTACCTTTTGTTAAAAGGTACTTTCATGTCATAAGTATAATCTCCTATAGAAGCGAATGCGTGGGTGCACAGCGTTTCTTTATTAACAGGTGAATGAATTTCAACACACCGCAGTGATGCATTTGACTGCTATTGACCAGCTATACTTGGATTTGGGATGCTCCACCATCATTGTAGTTCCAACATTATTTTACAATACAATTAGGTAATTTAATTTAATAATTAGGAGTACTATTACACGTATTAGGAAGCAGGTAGGCATTTTGCTCATTTTGTTAAACCTACATATGTCACGACTATGAACAACAACCCCTAGCCTCACCCCCTTGTTGAGCCTCACCAGTCACAGCTGGGAAATTTTTCCTGCAGACAATTCCCTTTCCCACCCCACATACTGTATTTTATTATTTACCCTGCCTGTTTACTATTGTGTGTTGCCAGGTCGTATAGTCTTGTTCGATCCAAGGCTGTCTGCAGCATCTGGATTGTAGTCTAATTGTAGATTAGTTTATAGACAGTGAAGAACATGGTTAAAACAGGTTGACTGTGCATAAGTAATGCATCCATTAACTCACCCAATGCTTTGAGACCTGTGTTTGTGTGTTTGTGTGCTCTGCATGGATGTGTGCGTGTTTCCTGGGTGCGCTGCCAAACAGTTGGATCACATGAAGAGTGTTAAGGGCGACAAGCAATCCAACATCACCGACCTGCAGGATGAACTGCAGATGCTGGAGGCGAGGATTCGCTCACAGGATGAGGAGAGCCAGGACTTGCAGAGGACCCTCTCTGAGAGTAAACGCACCCTCCATGACAGGGTATGGCATGGGTTCTAACCCCCAGTTAAAACACTATAATCCAACTTTTATGAATGGGTTTTAAGGTATGTGAAGGTGGACTAATAATTTTGTCCATAAGGTGGTGGGGGCCTGAGGGGTCCCTGACCTCCAATAAGAGAGAATCGTTGAAATGCAGAGCAAATTAACTGAATACATGAATACATAAAATAACTAGAAAAATGCTTAAATCAGTATTCAGGAAAAAAATTAATAAATAATTAAAAAAATATATAAAATACTATAATGAATACATAATTTAACAGAAGACAGAAGATTCCATACATAAACATAAATATTTTGGATAACGGGAAACTCACAGTATAGTCAGATGTCTTGTTTTACTGAAGAAAGCTTTCTATCAGACTCTATTCCATTGCTGCATGTGTACAACAGGCAGAAGGTTAACAGCAAGTGACCTACTGTAGCTAATGTTAGCAATGGATTGGTTTTCATCTAATAAAGACACGCATGACTATACTATGCTATGGGGCAGCAGCTATGTATAATGCACCTTCGCCTAAAAATTATAATATAGCCAGTCAAAAAAATGCACTCAAATTTTCCAAATTCCAAATTCTAGAATGGAGACTGTTGTCAAACTTGTCGATAGGCAACAAGACAGGGTGAAAGTTTAACAATGTTTTCCACGGTTAGAAAGTTTTACACAATTCTGTCCCTCCTGGTTTCTGTAAATGACTCACAGGAAAAGTGTCTGGAAGAACAACGCAAGAAGAAACAGGACCTGCAGAAGTTAAAGTCTCTCAAGGAGTCTAAGTGCATTCAGCTGGAGAAGCAGATAGATAGTTTTCAGGATGACAAATTGAAGCTGAAGGAGGTCATTCAAAAGGTGCGTGTATGTGTGTTCTTGTACTTGCTACATAGTGGGGAACATGTTTTTTACCTACAGAGTGAGGACATTTTGGCCGGTCCTCACAACTTCAAAGGGCTTGGTTTTAAGGGTTGGGTTAGAATTAGATTAGGGTAAGTTTCCCCATCCACAATATTGGTGTATTTGAAATATTTGCTCTATCTGCTACAGAGGCTGAGAAATAAAGATTTTAGTTAGGTTTTTGCCTTAGGTTTTAGAATGCTTTTTTAGAACGCGCCTTAGATCTTAATGGGTTAAGGTATATAATGATTCAGCTTGGAGAGATATCCATCATTTTCTGATGACATCATATAAGATATAGGTTGTAAGAAATTAGTTTGCTGAGGTAGGGCGTTCAAAAGTTTCGGGTCCCTGGTGGAAAAAAAAAGTGCAATCACCTTTGGTTTTAAGTCTGGACTTTGGAACACAAAGGTCCCACCTGAATATCTAAGGCTCATATCACTAACATCTGGTACAAAACGACGGTAAATGTGAAATTACCAAGCATTTGACAGTTCTCTCTTTTGTCAGTTGGAATCAGAAATTGAACTTCAACGCAAGAAGGGCTCCCAGAATGTTCTGACCACCTCCAGCCTGGAGCTCAAGCTAAAGGCCAAAGAGGAAGAGGTCCACAAGGAAATGCAAAAAGTGAGCACAAAACAATATGTCATTTGTAATTTCGTCTGAAAACCACACACTTCCAAATCATCGCCCCAGGCATTAAGAACCACAAATTAAAATATTCTAAACCATTAGAGCTGGGGTATTATAATCTTATTGATGTGCCAGACAGACAGATGGATAAGGACATGCATGATTACATTAAAGTAAGCTACAATATCTGTGTAATGTTTTGTATCAAATGATTATTGCATTGATAAAATATTTCAATCATTCTCCTGTCAGTAAATGCGTTGTGTTGACCTAAACTCCTACTAACAGTAGATGCTGTGAATGATCGGCAGAATGGCTGATCAATAACTTTATTAAACACTCTGGAAAAATAAGAGCTATGTCGAACGTATAAAACAGATGTATAAAACAGGTTATATATTGGTAGAACTTTACTTAAACACATTTCAAATGTATACATTTAGTATTAACTACTTTCTGGCAATATCAATCTTTCTCTGCACAGGTTGAGTTTACAAAGGCCCGAATCAGCCATTTCAAGGCAGACCTAGAGATGTGTGTGGGCTTAATTAGTGAACCCATGAAGCTGAAGAGCAGTGTGCTGGAGCTCTGCAGCCGTTACCTAACACAAGAGGATGTGGTAAGTTGTACACACAGATTTTGTTTGGCTAAAGGCTTTTTTATTGACGTTATTGCTGGCCTGCAGCTTGCTTATCTAAATATAACTAATTACTAGGATTTTGGGTGGCAAACAGTCTGGCATACCACTCTGCCAACGTCACATTGTGGTCTTCTACGACCTCTCGTAACTCCTTGGCATCTGGAACCACGCCAGCTCTTGCTCGCTGAGTGGAACAAGCAAGGGCTGGTGTGGTTAAGTGATTGTTTTTGACACATAAGATACAAGCATAGCTAATACAAAATCTTCTCTTGGAGATAAATAGGAGAAATACATCAGGAGAAATACATGCAGTCACAACATGTTCAGTACTCTTGCTTCAGTGTTTGTCAGTCATTGTCCAACATCTCACATATGACTGTTTGTCATCTATCCGTTTACCCCACATCGCAACCAGGCCAAGTCCAACCTCCCCTAAACTATAAGTCAAGAACAGGTGTATCAGAATTGAGGTGTGTGTGTATCTTTCCCGCTTTCCAAGATGAACTTAGAGGCCTCAAAAAAAGACATAGAGATCCAGGAGGACCACAGTCGCCAGTTAATTGACCTGAAGAGAAGAATTGCCTTTGTGAAAAGGGACATTTCCGAAGAGTCTGAGATTCACCAGAGAGATCACTTCAAGGCTGTGGAGGTAAATGACCATGTAGCATCATTCGAAATTCAGTTGGATTACTAGATTCTGTTTATCTGAACCCCCCCATGCTTCCTTTCTCATCTCCTTTAGTATAGGGTACGCTGGACTTTTACGCAAAGGAGATAATACAGTCCCACAATTCCTTGCCGCAGCAACATTTAAATCAACTCGGCCATTCACAAAATCATAAGTTACTGTTGCTCATTATGCATTTTCCATGATATGCTTATCTTGCGTATATTTAGATTATTTTCATACAATCATTAATTGGGATTCATGTTGATAAATAGAGTGGACAGGAGGGTGAGCAACCATTCTCAATGTGACAACCATTTAGTTTCACTTTTGTGGCTGGTACATCTTTTATTTCAATTCCCTACTTGATAATGAAGCAGGGCCAGCGACAGTGGGGGGCATTGCCAACTAGATTAAGCTTTGCCCACCCTATCAAAAATAACTGTTACAGCCTCTCCAAACAAGGATCAACTCGAGACCGAAACTAATAAAAGGACACCAAGACCAAAATATGAGGGAACCCCCACTTTTATTAAAGATATCCAAAAGAAAAATAAACAAAAGATGGAGAAACTGCAAAGCCAGCCACGGAATGGGCCGTCGAACCCAGCAAATCCCCCCCCCCCCCACTACTGAAAACCCATTCTAACTAAATCAAACAAAACAACCGATAACTGAACCACTGGAGACCTCCAGACCAAAATTAAAACAACAAACCAAAATAACAAAAACCCAACACGCTAAGCCATGCTGGTGAAACTCATTAGGGCGCACCACAAACTGCCGCTGTCTGGAAAGTCTCTCTTCCTCCGTGTTCCTCCGGCTCCTGTTTGTCTCCTCCCCCTGATCAGTGCTTCAGGCCAGGTGCTCCACTTTGTCAGGAACAGGTAGGCGGAGGGTTGACAGGAGCACCTGAGAAAGACAGACAAAAACTACCGGCAAATACTGCCACCTGCAGGACCCCACGTAACACCCCCCACCCTAAAAGAGTGAGTAACGGGAGTGCAACGGAGTGTATTCACACTTTTAAAAACAAAACAACACAACAATGTGTCTGCCAGAACATTATCTCTACCCCTCACATGACTGACCTCCACGTTGAAGGCACAACGCTAAAGCCTTTGGTTTGAGTTCCACATTTGATTAATAAATACCAGGGGGTTGTGGTCAGTATAAACGGTGGGCACACTAGCAGAGCCGACATAACAGGGGCAAGAGCCTCTTTTTCTAATCGTGGAATACACTCATTGATGTCGATTTATTAGAAAAATAAGAAACCAGTGCTCCAGCTCTACACCACCATCTCCTTCTTTAAAAAGAGGACAGCACCTGCATCACTCGCAATCAAACGCAGTCGCGGCAAGTACTGGGGCGTTAGTCAACAAATCCTCTACACATTCAAAATGCACCCTGACAACCCTGAGGTTGTCAGGGTGTGAGCGGAGCCGCAAGAGCAGAGAAGTTTTTACAAGAACCATCTAGGGCTGCAAGTGCAACTAACGATTATTTTGATAATCGATTAATTCTGACTATTATTTCAATTAATCGATGAATCTGAAACAATTATATTTCCATAATTTTATTCAAAAGACAAATATTATACTGTCCAAATTGTTTATATTATCATTCAGTTTGTATATTGAATATTATCAAATAACAGACTGAAATGTATGCTATACAACATGTGCAAAAGATATATGCTCTTTTAAAGGGCCAGTGTGTAGTTTTTAGTGACATCTAGTGGTGAGCGTTGCGAATTGCAAACAGCCAGTCACTCAC
>JAOEHI010052223.1:0-17056 GCA_025447815.1 Percopsis transmontana | reverse complement strand
CCCCCCCCCCCCCCCCCCCCCCCCCCCCCCCCCCCCCCCCCCCCCCCCCCCCCCCCCCCCCCCCCCCCCCCACCTGAACGTCATTACATTGTGCTGGAAGTTTTTCCGGGTAGGTTTTTACCATGACACCCGGTTCATAGCTTCTTTACGGGGATGTTTAGAAGGTGGGGCACAAAGACAAAAACAACAAGCCTTGTGAGACCATCCTGACCTTGCAAGCTGCAGCAAGTGATTCGTTTTGAATGGTTTAGACAGGATTATTCTGTTAGATTAACCTATATTCATTTAGACCATAACGTGGCAATAAAATAAGGTCATGTCATGTGTCATGTCATGTGTACAAAATGAGATGGTTATTGGTTATCTGGACCCATATAGACATGTTGAAATATGTTTAACCCAGCGGTCTAAGGGTTGTTTCATAGTCTACGCAAGCTACATGGACGCAGTTGTAGACGCAAATGGCGCTTGCGTCGCGTTACAAAAAAAATTGTAAAAATACATTTTACATACATACAAGTACGCATCAAACCCTCCTTGTGTAGCTCGATGCATTTGCATCAACGTAGCTTGCATAGACAATGAAACAGCCCTAAAACATTTCATTGGACCAAAAATGACAAAATAGTCATTGTAATTTTATAATACGGAACAAAGACAGGCATTTACAATTTGGTCGAGCTGGAATGGCAGATTTATTTTTACATGTTACATCCAGTTAACAGATTATTTAATTCCATTACATTTCTGCCTAGCCATTATTTGAGTGTTTTCGCCACTTAGCTAGGTTAAACACAGCTGGTGATGGACATAAATGGGACAGGACACTGTTTAGGGAAGGGCCAGGCTTTTCCTCATTTAGAGGTGTGTGTATACTGCATTGTTCAGTGTCTTAGTGGACTACGCAATGCACTTACCCTCTGAGCAGCCTGTTCAGACAGCCTGTGCATTATCGAGCTGCCGTCTCTCCTTCTGGACTTGCCAATCTGCTGAAGTACACAGATAAGTACATGCGTACACTATGAGCACACAGTGAACAATCGCACAGCGACCTCTTAGCCGATAAACAACAGGGCAGGTAGTCGGAAA
Organism: Percopsis transmontana; assembly: GCA_025447815.1. Taxonomy (NCBI): domain Eukaryota; kingdom Metazoa; phylum Chordata; class Actinopteri; order Percopsiformes; family Percopsidae; genus Percopsis; species Percopsis transmontana. The sequence goes on along the minus strand of JAOEHI010052223.1, from coordinate 15,967 downwards.
ATCATTATTCATTTCACGGTGGCACATATCCGAGGGTATAAACCCCTGCTGTATGGATTTTTCAATAACAAATAACATGTATTGATTTTTACCCCCTCTAGTGTGTGTTAGATATACAAAGTAACAAAAATCTATAACCAGACCACAGGTGACATGCTGTAAAATAGTGAGTGTGTGTGTGAGCAGGCAGAGCTGAGGAACTCTTCCTACCTGTGCCTCTTCTAGCAGGGGCTGAATTCTCTGCCTGGCTTGCTGCTCAGCTCGCTCGGCCCACAGCGTAGGGGAGCCCACTTCAGACCTATCGCACACAAACACAACATGGGATGAGGGTTGTCTTTCAATCTTTTAGAAGAAGAAGTAAGATCCCTACAGGAGCTGAAGAAGGTACTGGAGCATTTTTATGATAGTGTAAACGAGGCCTGTCTCTTCCCGACCCCCTCAGAGACAGATTGGTTCATAGCACAACAAACGCCACCAAAACTAACAACCACAATGGAACCGAAATGGTCTGAATGAAGAAATACTTCTCTCCTGCTTTTGCAGCATCCCTCTTACATTTCATAAAGATTTGACTATTTTGTGCCGTGCGTTACTGGTTGCCACTCGTTGTGTCCTCCCACATCTATTATCTATTATCCAATGAAGATCTGTTACGTGGAGCTGGGAAGACATTTAGCTTTCCCACTCATACCAATATCTCTGATCAAGACACAGGTGCTGTCAAAATGATAGTGGTTTGCGCCCTATTTAAAAAGATCCCCTCCTTGAATTACTGTGCAGCGCATTAGAGATGCAGTGCACATTGATTTATTAAACATTTATTTTAACTGAATGAAAAAATTTGTACATTTGTGTAATTGACACCGAAATATGCCCGACCAGTTATAATGTACCTACCTTAATCTTTGGAGGCGTTCTACCTCTTCTTTACTCAGCTGGTTGAGCGCTCTCAGCCTCTGTGCGGTGAACTTATCTAGCCAAGCGTGCCTGCATCGTGCCATTAATAATAACACAATACAGATAGAAAGGTCAATTAGCATTTCACATAAATAACTTCCCCAACTGGTTAATTATATAAACGCAACTGCTGCAATTAACATTTCATTACACTGAAAAATATGTGTAACGCTCAATCTAAAGGGTCTTTATGTGGACTAAAAACAGGGTCAACTATGAATCACACAGAATAAGAATAATGACTGCAATCAGCCAGGCATCATAATTTATCGAAAATAATTAACTTTGAATTGGAATCGGAGTATTGCCTGTGGGGTACAGGGGTCTCGAAGGTTTAACATAATTCAGTACAAGCGAGCATCATTTATTTTCCTAGAGCACTGCTGAGATTTAATCCTTTTTAAAAATCACAGGGCAAGAAAATGATTGTGACCTGTAGCAAACAAAAACAAACGTGATATAAAAACGTGCCTGCAAGTGGCTCACTCTGAATCATTTGCAGTGGTAGAAATCGATTTGGAAAAATGAGGAGAGCCTGACCTTAAAGCTTCATTTTGAGCTTGCTTCATCTTGTCCGAGGTCAGCAAGCACTCTGCCTCAACACCCCTGCTCAGCTTTGGGCTCGGGGGACATTGGGAAGGCTTTAGTGGAGAGAACAGACACCGAGGCTCTGCTCTCCTCATCGGAGGGGATCTGCTGACGGTCATATCAACAGAATGATACAGACACAATGCACACCCACACACTACATAAAAATGGGCAGAGAGAGGGAGGGGGATAAAGAGAGAGGCAGAGAGATGTACCGTTGCGGACGAGGAGGAGAGTGAGGTGATACAGGTATCCAGGCCACAGAGGGATCTTTTGGGGGGAGCTGGTTTTCTCTAAGACGAGAGGAGACAGTGGGCTGCCGGAATCCTGCATCACACATCTGGTAAAGGTCCATGAAGTACAGCAAACACATAATGAATAGTAGAAAACAAACAAAACAAACTGTATATTGCATAGAACATTTTTAAATGATTGATTGCCATGGCAAGTAGCTGGACAAAAAGAAAATTCTGCATTTAACAATGTGAAAGAAAATGTATTGTATTCATAACAATGTATTAACTATAACACTAAACCCTAGCTGTGTGCTGAATTGATCAAATGTGTCTAACTTAATAATAAGTTTGTCCCAAGACCTCTTGAGCTTGCCAGTTTCAGGGAACTGTCTCAGTGGGGCAATTGTACTCTTTTCTGACTGACTGCTGTTTAACATAAAGCCACCACAACCTGTGCAACACTTGCAATGCAAATTACAGCTCATTTAAACTGTCAATGGAAAGGCTTTCAGACCGGCTGTGGGCTTTAAGGCTGGATTATATAACCTCAATCAGCGACAACAACGGTGAAAGCATATATGTATTTATATCAAACGGTTACAAATTGTAGCCTTCAGCATCATGTTTACCTTGCTCCTTTCAGGCTGTTGAGCCCCTGCTTTTTTACCGGCGTTCTGGGGCACCCAAAATTTAGGTGGGTTTTCTGTCAGCTCCCTCTGCTGGTCGAGCCTCTTTAAGCCCGTCCTGAGTAACTGCTTATGATCTGGAGGTGTGGCATGGGAGCCTCTAGGATTCTGCGAAATCATTCTTCTACCTACAGACAGACAGAAAATACATGTATGATGTCAAAACGGATTTGATCTAACATGGTTTGCAGGAATTTTAATGAAATACAATAGCTGTGCAATCTACATGTTAACTAGTGAATTGGAGCCTATATATTTAGCACAGCACTGATAGGGCCTGCGGTGCTAAATACACAAAATGACCAGCAAACAATTATCTGGCATACTTGCTGTTAGATAACCGATATAAGGAGGCAGTTAGTTCTACAGGAACATTGGTTGCCAGGTAACTCCAGATTGCAGTTGAAGCTCAGAGAGAGTGGTGGTTGTAACATCTCTCCCATGGGATGCCTCTCAGCCCAATAGGAACCAGCAGGAGAACATTAAAATAGGCTGTAGGGAACTGAAAGCGAAAGTTTCAGGCTCCTCTTCCAATCTTCCTCTCACTACATCATTGCTCCTTATCAATTTTCTGCCCTGGTGCAGCATTTTTAAAACAGCGGGAGGCCAAAATATAATCATGCAAAGGTTCTCAAGCGATCTCCAGACACATGGGGAAAGCATTGAATTGTCTCCCAACCGAGAGTACGTGTAATCCACTCCGAGGCTTTAGCACCCATTTGTAAAACTGCCTTTTGTATAAAATGTTTAAAGGAATATAGTAATGTTTCCACACTGACGGTTGCAATTTCATTATGCATCAAAGTGCATTATAGTTTAATCGGTTAGTGATGCTATGAGAAGAAGAAATAAAAAACAGTTTAATGAACAATTTCATGATAAATATCCCTTGAGTGAAAACTAAAAAAAAGGACCAAAAAGCAAAATTGAGTATTGATGGGTTACTACCCTATAGTATAGAAAACAATCATCGATACATTATATCTGATAAAGGCCTGTTTGACATCTCTTTTCCCCACCATTTAGAACTAATATGAAATATCCTGTCACAGTGCAGCACATACTTTTAAATGGGATTCATCCAGACAAAAGGAACACATGGACAGTGCGTACCACAAAGGATCTTTTTGGGGCCCACAGCTTTATGAGGACCTCTGGGACCCGAGGTGGTGAGGCCCCTGGGTGGACCGTGAGTTGACATGCTACGCTGGGGAGGCTTCCTGGGTGGAGGAGAGGAGCTGCGTGCTCGGGCTTGCCTCTGCTGTGAGCTTACCTGTTTGCTGAGGGCAGAATCCAGCACCTATAAACACGGAAACTAGACAGTTTGACTTATATTCTTGACAAAAACAAATAATTCCAAAATATGTTGTATATGGGTCTTTCATGAAGGAATGGTTATTTTATGTTTTATGCAAATTATTTGCATAAAACATGAAATAACCATTCCTTCATGAAAAACCCTTTTCATTTAGTTATTTTAGAAAGTATATACACTAATGTACAAAATTCATAAAAGCTCAAGTGATATTCCACTATAAATAAAAACTTGACAGTATTGTATCTTTATCTCCACATTGACATTCGGGATGAAATAGTCGCTGTGTTTAAGGAGTCCATCATTATTTTTCAACCTCCACTGGGTTCCCATGTATCTAAACATGTAAAGATACATTTGTTTGAGGAATATTGTAAAACCACATTGCCAGGGAATGTTTCGATCAGCATACTATACACAAGTACGTTTTTAGAAACAATGGTACCCAATCACAGTTGAGCAAACAAAGAAAGAACAAATATTGATTTGGTTCATTAAAAAAAAAAATCCTCCCAAACATCAATGTGAGGACTTTAAGGTAAGGCAGCTAAGGCAAGGGTTTTTTACTAAAGTTGAATATCACTTTAAGCGGTGTTATGGGCTGAGCTCCTCACCTCCAGCTTCTGTAAGATGTCCAGGGCGGTGTCAGGTAAAGCTGAACCTTCTACCTTGGCTGTGCACAAAGACAGCTGCCGAATCAGCTGGCCCAGCTCCATATAATGAGAGGGCACCTTCCCATCAGACGGCTCTGAAAGTTGCTGGGTGAAGGTTTGCATGGCTCTAACTGTCCCACGGTGAGCTGCTGCAAGTCTGTCCATGATAGTGGACTGAGAGAGGGCAAACCCGTGATCAGTGATCACAAGAATACGTTTGATTCGGCTCAGCAGCAGGGCTGGTAATGAATTTAGAAATACCTTCTTTGTGTCCCATTTGTTTTGAGCACGCAGCTTCTCAATATGTTCTTGTACATCTTTAACCTAGGCAACAATTAGGCAATGGAATAGCGTATGTAGACATATTGCGACCGTATAAGTCACTAAAGCAATGTTTTGCCAGTGGGCTAGATAGACATGGCATTAGATTTAGGTACCTGCTGTTGAAGAACGTAGATGACGCGCAATGAGCGAGCCTCCTGCTTCTGTCTGCGAACCTCGATCTTGCGTTGTTCATCGGGCTCCAAATGATCCTCCATTATTTTGTCTGTGGTTTAAAATCGCATGCATTCAATAAACTAGGTCATGTACTGTATGTGGGACACTGGAGATACAAAAAATAAATATAAAGAATGGATTGCCATTGAATTTAATTATACAGTGTGGGTCTAAGGATATGTAGGTGTAAGTATGCAATGTAAAGTGCAAGGTACTACAAATGGGTAGCAGATATACCGGTACTGACACTGAAACAAAAGTAGTTTGTTGACAAATGACCCACTGTAAGGGGGCAGGATAGTCTAGTGGTCTAGGCGTTGGACTCCCAGCCGCAAGGTCGTGGGTTCAAGATCGGGAGTTTGAGCCTCAGAGGTGGCCTACCTGCAAGCATCCTTGAGTAAGATGCCTAACCCCTACCTGCGCCATGTAATAGCACCATGGAATTGTAAGTCACTTTGGATAAAAGCGTCTGCTAAATGATCTAATTGTAACTAGCTGCTTTTTACCTCTATTGGTCAATTTTTCTGTTGTCTGTGTACAGAGTCCCAGCTCAATTTGAAGTTTCCGAATCTCCTGGCTTAGTTGAGCCTGTGGGCGTTTGGCCGACTGCCCTGGGTCCAGGTCTCTGGTTGGTGGGGATTGGCCAACTCCAACATTGTGGGAAATGGAGTGCTTCTGTGGCGTGTGTAGAATCAACAGTTTGCTTCCACGCTGGGTTGCCTTCTCTTTTGTGCTAGAAGACTTCGACTTCATTGTGATAGTGGCTGTGTTTTGCTAGAATGGTACAAAATGTACTATGGTTAGTAAGCAAAATCTTCGAAAGGATACATTTAAATTATGTTATGGGATGGTGGCTAGCATTGAGTTAAATAGGATAATGCTAAGAAACTGTGAATGATCAGTACCTGTACCGGGTCTATATTGCTTGTATCACGGTTAGAAACCCCTTGTTGTGTTTTGACAAGGGAGTTCTTCAAAGACTCATGCCGCCTTTGTCTCAGATCTCTCTTTGCCAGCCGAACTGCAGCCACCAGACACTCTTCAGAAACAGCTGAGAAACTGATCGAGCTCCTGGGACTGAGCACATTCTCTCTGCCTTCTGACCGTGGTACGAGCTTCTCAATCACAATGGGGGCTGGTGGACCAACGCGGGTGGCGCGATTTTGGGCACTTGGAGGCATGGCTTCATTGAACCATAACTGTGGTTTGAATGATTTTACTAGTGAGAAGAAGTAATTGTGATAATCCCAATTGTTTACTATGGCACATTAAAACATGTCACCTCATCTACACGACGAATTATCAAGTCATAGGCTTATAGTCAGCAAAACTAGTTTGTAGTTAGTAGCTTCATTGTAAATAAACACCCAGTATAATTCACTATGTAAGGGGTTGGTAACCACATTGATTCTGTTTACCTTAGTTTGATGTAGTCCAGCAGTGACGTCGCCACGGTTGTATATATTTTGGTTTGTACCTAATATGACCCACTCTTTCCCTTGACTTTGTAGTCCTATGGTCCTTGTGGCCATCTTTGTAAACCTAATACTTAACCTAATACTAAACTAGCTAATAAATTAATTGCACATACATTGTTGATGTTACACTGCGAAGAAAAAGAAAAGTATTATTTTTGTTTGTAGCAACGCTAGTCCATGGTATTTTAACCGGTTGAAAATGATTGCAAACCACACTAGTAAACGGAAGTGTTGTGATACAAGTACGGCTCGCCAAATAAGTCAAACAAAGCCTCTGCGCAATTGTTGTTGTAGGGGATATATTACGTTATTCAGGATTTTAGACTTAACAGTAAATTCGAATTTGTATATAAACTTTTTCGTTGTAAGTTGTTGTTATCCAGAATTTTACTATTGCCCATTTACGTGGTATCATAACGCTGCACTGTCACTTTAAGAACCTTTGCATATACAGGAAGTATATTTAGGAGTTGTGCTGGATGTGCAGTGCACTTGCAAGAGTTCCATTCACGCAGAGAAATTTACCTTTTTATATCTTGATCAGTGCTACTGACGCTTTTTAGAGATCTGACTCTTGTGTATTTTCGCCTTTATTCTTAAGTAATGGCACGTTATGAAGAAGTAAACGTTCATGGCTATGAGGAATTCTCCCAGGCTGTGTCTGAAAGGAAAGGAAAGGACATTTTTACATATTTCTCTGGTGATAAGGACGCCCAAGGAAAGAGTTGGTGTCCAGACTGCGTAAAGGGTAAGATTATAACTCTATATATACATTTTAGGTATATTATGTATAACTGCTAATGTATTTTAGCTTCTCTGGAGAATAATTTTGTATCAACCTAAAACGTGACAGATAGTTTGGAAGATTGTAATTTATTTTGTTGTCTTTGTTGTCAATATTTACCAGTTTCTCCCTTTCATTATTCCAGCCGAGCCTGTTGTCAGAGGGGAAATGTCACATCTTCCAGAAGGGTCAGTATTCATCTACTGTCAAGTAGGAGACAGAGCCTAGTAAGTATTAAAGCTTATACCCTAAAATAAAATCCAAATGATTTCTGGTAAACCTTGTGAATTGGCTCAAGTAAGAGACATTGTCACGTACAACTACAGCCATGCAGGGATTAGAGCCTCGCTACGACTGATTGTTTTATAAAGGTTTGGGACCAAGCAGATTTATTTTTACTTAAACCAAAGTAAAAGCTATTTTGACTATTTTGATGGAGAGTGACTGTGTTGGAAAACCAGTTCTATCATTATCTTCACACATTTAAAACATTTAATATTTCAGCTACATTGTATTTTTGGACAATTTAAACTATTACTTTGCAAAACGTATAATATTATATATAATATAATATATAATATTTTATTCTCTAGCTAAATGTATACAATATATGTAATTGTATGTTTGCACACCAATATTCTGTTAAAACATAGCATGACATAAAGCATATCTCATATTAAGATCCATAGAAGTGCAACATATTAGTAATGGCATACAACATGATAACACTTAATTTAATAATGTTTCAGTTGGAAGAATCCAAACAATGACTTCAAGAAGACATTGAAACTTAGTGGAGTCCCTACTCTGCTGCGATATGGCACAGTAAGACTAATTTCATGTCATTTATTTATTTCACTGAAATTAATCCTAAGACTAGCCTGTTTAGTAGTAACAGAGCACTTGAAAATGCTGTTGAAAAATAACATGGGTCTAAGCTTTTATTCTTATCTGTTAATGTATCCCAATTTCAGAACTAACATTAGCCCATATCTGCTGCATTTGACCCAATTCAAGATAAAACTCTTAGTTTACGATAGCCTTATATCCATGTCATATCCTGTCTTTTTGTTTCAGCCTCAGAAGCTAGTGGAGGAAGAATGCTTCAAAGCTGACCTTGTGAGAATGATGTTCACGGAGGACTAAAGAACGTTATATTATGCTGTGCATTTTTGGTCATACATATGTCAAGATGAATTCATTCGGTTTCATTCACTACATATGCCACTATATTATTTTAACAATTGTAATATGGAATGTTGGTAACTTTACGTAAATGTAATACTTCTACACGGTGTGTGGCCTTAGTGGTAAATGGTGCACACACTATAAATGTAAGTAAATGTAAGACAAATCTGTAGAAGAAATAGAAATGATTTAAATTGGTCAATCATAATGTAATGTACCCATTATTGTCCTGGATTGTGAAATGTACAAAAATATTCCTCTTGATTTTTCTCCAAATTAATGTTACAGGCAAATTAGTTTACCCATGTTTTCCCTACTTAACTATTGTACTTCAGTGAAAACGAAAATAAATTAACATGACATGAGGTGAACCTGCACAAGTTTTTTTGAGGTAATGTGCTGTATTCGTATAATGAACACTAGGCGGTAGCCTAACCATATTATAGTAAGGAATACTTGACTCATGTAGCCTATGTACATCTAGCCTAAATTGTGACAATCGTTTTATTTATAGTTGCATTGCTGTTGAAACTGATTCAGTTTTACCTGACTTTAGTAAAAATAAAAAATAAAATCTAGTTTACCTACTATTACATGCTAAATTTTATTTGGGGGGGAAACCTCGCATTAAATCTGTTAACATGCATTGAACATGCGTATTTTCATTGAGCGTTGAAGACACATCATCAAATGTTGGTGCAATGTCGCTATTTTATAACTAGGTGTCGCGCGTGTTTCGAGTAAATCGGACTACCAACATTGTAGTCGGGGAAATATAACAGGAGCGCATTCCTACACAGAGCATTGATCAGCGGTGACATACGCAACCATTTGTCCACGGCGTTTGAATGCACGGCGCGGTGTTGGCGCTCTCCTAAAACACTAAATTGGAGACAGAGGGAGTCCACGTTGCCGCGGGTCTTTCGATTTTGCACACAGCTGTCTCGGCTGAAACGGGGATTGTCATTTTCACGGACTGTAGCTGCGATGTCGGAGTTCCTGGTAAATCTACTCGGCGAGCGGCTCGTCAACAGTGAGAAAGCCGAGGTGGATGTGCAGGCGCTGAGCGGAAAGCTGTCCTTAGTGGGGCTATACTTTGGATGTAGTCTGAATGCACCCTGTAAGCAGTTCAACACCAGCCTATGTGAGTTTTACAGCAAGTTCAAAAAAAATTCGGAGCATAAAGACAAATTGGAAATCGTCTTCATTTCATCTGATCAGGACCAGAAACACTGGCAAGACTTTTTACAGGAGATGCAATGGCCTGCGTTACCGTTCAAAGACAGACATAAAAAGGTAAGTGATGAGGAACATTGGCAGTGAGTGGATAAACTCATCATGATACGTTTTCTTATTCATGGAGCTGAAAATCGTAGGCCACAGGCCATGCCTACTATGTCCTATTTTCACAGGTGTAGCCTCTATGGTTTCTTTTAGGCCAATAGATGCCTAATGAATTTATTTCAGATTACCCACGGATCTGAATTACGATCAGTAAAACGAACATTTGTGCACTTTAAAATAATCATTCAGGAGACCGACCGTAGCCTAGCTAATCTCGATTGAGCCTGTTTAAATGCCTTACCTGTAAAAGAGATTAGTGGGGGGTTTGTTTTTGGTAAAAATTGTCAAGACAATTCCCATAGCATCATTGAAATGTTTATACTAGGAATTGAACGTTTTGATATTATTTTAAACCATACACGACAATTATGTTTTTCTGGTAACACCACATGCAACCGTTAATGAATAATAATGTATTTTAGTTTATTATTTGATAATATTATTTGAACATTTGTCAAAATAATAAAGTTTTAGGCTATTAGGAATAGAAACAAAATGCTCCCATGCCCTCATTAGCCTATTTTTTTTTTATCTACCATGTATTTTAATAAAGCTCACATTTACATGTACAGTATCAGTTGAAAGTGTTTATATAATTTGCTATATTATTATGATGATATATGATTATATATTAGGTATCTCATGGCATGTGTACAGTAAAGGCCTATTGTAGCTTTATTTTCAGCATCATCATTGTGCTACTATGTGTATTTCTGTCACAGCAATTAGACACACACTGCCCTGTACCAGGGTCTCTGGTTCTGCAAGTAGTTTTGTAACGTTTGTTAGTTAACTACAATGGAAATTACAAAAGGTATAAGTATTTGTCGACAGGGTAAAACATGAGGGTATTTTTTTAATAACCCTGCTTTTTCTATTATGCTTCTTATTGCTACAATGTATGGTGGGCCTTTTACCTTTTTAAAACATGGGCACAGAAAAAATAGTTTTGAGTTGAGTTGTTGTGGTCATGGGTGTAAAATATTATAGAAAAAGCAGAGGTGATGGAAATTAGGATTTTTAATGAATTAAGAAATACTAAAATATAGAGTGAGTAGGTCTATTAAGCATGATTTGGAAGACGCCCTACAACAAACAAAAATAACCACAAAAATCTAGAAAGGCATAAATTATGAGTATCAATTTTATGTGGTGTATGCTCACTTTATGGCACAAAATGAAATGTCATTCAAAGGCTTATTGAGTTAAAATGTAGCTGGATTTTGAGATTACAGTTTTACATTTATTTTTTTAAATGCTTGTGCTTTATGTACTGCTTTTTGTTATGCCAGGTTAGGCATTAGATTTAATCTGCGGATTTGTATTAAATTGCTAGTGATGGTTTCTGTTTCATTTCATTATGTGGTCCAGGCACAAACAAGGGATGACGGAGAGATGATGGAAGCATGGGGGGTAGTGTTATTCTGGTCTAGGGCGGGGCATAATTATAGCCACAGGGCACCTTTTTATTGTTATCTGAATGTATTCAGAACACATTTTCGATCATAGTGTATACATTTGCCTTTTTGCACATGATGTGGTTATGATTTCTAGTTTTGCAAAGGCCTCAAGTTAGTGCTTCTATTGACAATGTATCCCATCTTAGGCCCAACATGTAAGATAACAGCACAATGCCCAAGTGTCTGTCTTTTGAATGGATTCACTTCATGTACTCGGTTATTGTTCCCGAACCACACCCACTACTTGATTCATAATTAATTTCTCATATTTTATGCAAAGGTCATTGTGTTGTTTTCTTCTGGGTTTTATATTATTATTTATTACATTTTTGCCTAATGTCTTTCACACATATTTCACACACAATAACTTTTCTTATCAATTTTGCAAAACAAAACATTCCAGGATTTAAACAAAAATGCTTTTGAAATACTGGTTAATACTTTTCTCATCTTTTTGTTTTTGTATCAATAAATGAGCATAATAATGAGCATGTTTCAAAACTACAGTGCAGATGAAAGATCTGAATTTAACTGGGCTGCCCAGCCACTCCTAGTTAATCACTTCAAATGTGCAGCTGTCTGTTGAACAACTGTTAACATGGTGTCTCTCTTTTATGATGTCACTAAGACGGTAAGGATCCAGATGGCCAGGTCCGTGAGAGTCAACGTTACGGTGATTGAAGAGTATCTGTGCCTGTCACCGAGAGGTCTAATTGACCAGTCGTGTACCTAGTGGAGGCTGCTGATGTGGCTCCGCACAGAATAATTGGTCCTCTCGCCCCTTACCTTTTGTGGCAGAGGTAATTTCCTGGTTCTTAAATAGCCACTTTAAGAGTCCATCGTCCATCAAGGAGCTCTAGCTCTCTTTCTCGACCACGCCTCTTTTGTTTTACTTTTACTGCCCTGACCCTCGCGTCGATGGAAATGTCTAGTTTGTCATGCAGCGACAAGGTGCACTCATGGAATATGTGCTGGTAGTGTTAAACGTTCGACTGGTGGCGTTACTCATTAATTTCCAGTGGACAGGGCATGCTACGTAATTTGTGATTTCACAGTACAGTAGTATTAGTAATAACACAGTTAGCTGTATTAGGAGGAGAGGTTGTTACTGGACAAGTTAAAAGACACAGTCTTAAGAATAAAAATACATTGTTTTAACCATACTGTGGGTTCCTTTTTATAATATTGTTTACTACATACAAATTTTAACATCCTTTTTTGGTACATATTTGGTACAAGTTATAAGAAACAGAGGGGCCATTGAAAATGAGGCATTAGCTCATTGTTTCTAAATGTCATGTCCTCTTCGTGGTGCTGGTTTTGTGGTGAGTGGACATTAGGCTGTTGTTGAAGAAGGCACAGCTGTCTGTGAGAGGGGTGTCCTGGCTTGCTGAGGACTGCCTTACATGGACTTGTACTGCAGGAGTGGGAGCGCGTAACACTTAAATCAGTTAAACCCCTGTGCCAACTCTTTGTCAAAGCCCGGCTCTGCCAGCGAGAGGGAGCAAACTGGACGCCGCCGGTGCTGTCCCCGTGGAACGTGGAGGGGGTGGATCTCATCTCGGTAAGAGAGAGGCCTTTTGTCCCCCTGGTCCGCAGCTTTTTAAATACAAATATGTATGGGCTCGGAGCCACAGATGTAAGGGCCTCCAGAGAGGGGCTAGGGATACCTGTCACCAGGATGTCACAGATCTGGTAAAAACCACACCGAAACTGTTGTGTGCCTCAACCCCATGGCACACTTTTCTTTTTTTCTTGCTTTGGGTAGATGTGGACCAGCTCAGTTGGAAGTTATTTATTTTCAATTTGGCTCTGAATGTTACTGAAATATGAAATAATTTCCTCAGAGCACGATGCAGTCATAGAGTTTAACAATGGGGCTTGGTAACAATAACACAAACATTGCACAAGAATGCATTCTCTGGCCGAAGTGTGCACGACCCCACCGCAGACTGGAACAGACTACATCTGGCACACTGCATTGTAGATGGATATCAGAGCTGATCCATGCTTAGGTTGCCACCAGAACATGGAATAGCCTAGTAGGTTTAAACATCATCGTTTTATTTGCTCCTATTCTTGGGACCAGGCTAACATTAACGACCACGAATTATGTTTGCATGCATTGTACTAATTCTGGCGACATTTGCGTGGCATGGTGATCCAGACTGTCAATTGGCAGCTAGAGGCTGGTACATTGACACCTGGGTTAAAATGCCTGCTTGGCTGTGTTCCTGTGGTGTTGTGGGGCTCTATTGTCCCGCAGCTGCTAGTCCTTGTTGTTGTGCTGCATGTTTGACAGCTAATTTGAAGAATGTAGCAGATTCCTGCTCCACTGAAAACCGTTGGCGCCACCGGGTTAAAGGAACCTGTGTGTGTGGCTGTGGGCACAAGGCCATGCCAACTGCTACCTCTTACGCCAAGCTAGTGTTACCAACTTCTTTTTGCTCTGCATTGTTTCCTTTTTACCAAGGGATCTGCAATATTATGAGCTGCGACAATGGAGATCTCATCAGAGGGGAAGTTTAGGAGCTTAAGTTGCCCAACAGAGATTTGCCGAAACAGTCGAGCTGTGTGTCTCGTGAACCCCACTCTGTCGCCGCAACTCGATCTGTTTTTACTTCCGTTATCTGCCTGTAAACGACAACTCACAAAGACTGTAAGGCTGTGTGTGTGTGTGTGTGTGTGGAGGAAGCCTGAACCTTCCAAAAGCAGGAGACGTTAAAGCTAGCAAATATAGCCACGTCTTGACCACCGCGGTGTCTGCCGTAAAACTCGGATGAGAACAACAGATGATTCATTAGCTTACGTAGCCGAAACCAGCCAAATGGGCACTTTCTTACCAGTCCAATAATTCTACTTTTTCCTAGCTTTTTTGCCAGCACATGTAGTCAGGCAATAGCTTTTATATTATATATTTTTTTGATGACAGGAAAGAGGCTGAGACCGGGGTTCATTCCGTGGCAACAAACAGACATTGTGATTTCATTTCATTTCATAAATCCACCCTCATCTTTTCTACTTTTTTTTTGTTGTTTTCCATAGTACTGTTGCCACATCCAGGTTAGTGTGGACACTGAGGTTTGTTCCATGGGCCGGGACCTCTTTATGGTACATGTAGGGCGGTTCTGCCTGGACCTTTCCCCAGTCAATAACCACACAGATGCTACAGGGGCACCCTGCCATCCGGATTTGTCTCAGCCTCCATTTGTTATCTCCCAGATTCAATTCATTCTTGGCGATTACTCAGATTCGTCATAACTGCAGATAATATCTCTTCAGATAAATGTAAGGTATAATATGGCGTTGAAGGCTATTCACCTTGTTTTTGAGGATTTCAGGTTCTAACAATGGGAGAAAAATATCGTCTAAACTATTTCTTCCTACTCTAATATACGTAATATATTAATCATTTGTGTAAATATTTAAGACCTAAGGTCTGTATACAAATGCTTTACTTTCGCATTCAATAATTTGGAAATTAGATGAATAGGCTATAGTTATAATGCACAAGTTTACCTTGATCACATAATAGGCCATTTGCCTCACTAGAGTTCATTTATTTATTTATTTATTTATTTATTTATTTATTTATATGAACATTTCTATCTGGATGATGTTTGCTCTCGGGTTGATAGCCCTATCCAGTTCATGTGACGGTTTCAGCTCCATAAGGAATAGGTTTTTGTGACACCCTCAAATGGGTGTTTCTGTCATTCTGTGTCTCCTGTGATTTTTTTTGTCCCTATCTGTAAGGGATTCAACAGTAACAGTCCTACCATCTAAATAATTTGGTCATTAATTGGTCGTTAATTTTATGCCTGTCCGACCTTGTGTTTTGATAAGTGCATTGAAACAATTGGTGTAAGAAAACACAGCCAGTCGTGTTACTTAAAGTTGAGATGCAATGTGAAGTGGGCTGTGCAGGACTAATGGTATGAGGAGATGGGAGCTCGGTCACTCCCTCAGGTGTGGGGGTGTGTGGGGGTGTGGGGGTGTGTAAGTGCTCTTCTCTGCAGGACTTTGTGGGGACTAAAGCTGTGACAGAAAGAGGACAGAGTATCATGCAATATAGCTATGCCTGGGAAATATGAAATGGATGTGCAATAAAAACTGAAGCAGGAAGCAGGGTTGTGCATCCAATTCATCTTAAATTTGAATTAAGCTAGCAAACAGGATACAGAATTGCGTTTTTCATTGAAGAAAGTATTTAATTCTGTGACATTCACATGCATAAAGTGTAACAGCCAGTGCCCTGCTGTGACTGGTCAGAGTAAATGAAGTCGAATTGAATTGAAATGCAATAAATTCCTCTTCCAATTCAATATCCTGTGTGGGGTGTGGCCCGTTTAATTCATATTCAAACTCATCAATAGAATAAAGTTACTATTCCTAAATTCTGAATTGTGCACAACACTGGGTAGGGGGGGGGTTGTATTTAAGATATTTTAGGGAGAGAGGAGAGTGTTTAAGGCATTTAGTCTGGAAACATTTTATCATTCCCCTGGGGGGAAGGTGAACAATCGTAATATACAAAAATAGCGCTCTGTCACAGTCTTTTGTGGTTGTTAAAAGCAGAAACCTGCATTTCAGTAAGGCTTGCCCATACTGAAATGCAGAGAGTAGCAAGGTTGTGTCGAGGCCAAGTATACATCTAATCACCTTCATCTGTGGTAGCCTACAACCAATTAACACCTCCAGTTAAGCCGGGGGGGGGGGGGGGGGGGGGGGGGGGGGGGGGGGGGGGGGGGGGGGGGGGGGGGGGGGGGGGGGGGGGGGG
>JAOEHI010052222.1:0-17058 GCA_025447815.1 Percopsis transmontana | reverse complement strand
TGTGTGTGTGTGTGTGTGTTTGTGTGTGTGTGTGTGTGTGTGTGTGTGTGTGTGTGTGTGTGTGTGTGTGTGTGCGTAATATTTTGTGACTGTTTGTTACATCCATCCATCTATTCCATTTTCTTTCTTTATTTGACTTTGTGATGTATGGTCTCATTTGTTGTGCTCTTTCTACAGCCACATTCAAGACGGATGAGAGAGAGAGAGCGAGACATTGTTTGCGTGGCCAGTTTAATGTGTGTGTCCACGCTTGTGTGTTTGTTTGTGTTTGGCTCAGTATTTTAGTGGGTTTGCCTCACTTCCTGTATTCCTGGGACGTGTGTGCGGTGTCCAACAACAATGCATCACTACCACATTCCAACATCTTGTGTGCACATGAGGCTTTCTTCATTGCTTTCTGCGCGTATGCGTGCGTGTGTGCCTGTGTACACACGCGCGCACACACACACACACACATGTTGCTAGCAGAATAGGCCATCCATCACTTCATTGTGGTGTGATAGCACCTTATACCTCCACATTATACAGATGGGACAATTACAGTCAGGCCCCCGCTCTTGACGCCTAACAGGGACCAGCACAGGACCCCATGTTGCATGAAATATCAGTCCCAATTACAGTTGTGCTTGTCCATTCCTCCCTTACATCACACGTACACACACATACACACACATACTGTACGCACACACTTCACTGTGCAAATTAAGAGCCTTTTCCATTGTGACCCAAATGAGAGCAGCTCGTTCAGAGTTGTTATTTATTTGTAATAAATCCTTGCACGCCGCCTTCCACCCCCCCCTTAATATAATTGCTGAAACAAATGCAATTGCTCTGGGAACAGTTGGAATGATCCACCCCGCTGACAAATTCCTTTCACTTGTTAAACACGCGAACTATATGCAGCGTAAAAGCCTTACATACAACATTAAATGGAATTTTAATAGGAGTGTTATTTTCATAGCTTTCATTCGTCTATTTCTTTCCGTCTTCGTCTTGCCTCATTTATGCGTTCCTTGTTTTTCGCCTCCCTCTGCTGTCCGCAGATAAATGTATTCCCTTGTGTGATAGCAAATAAGCCAGGGATGAAAATGCCGTATTTAATATGAATAGTTGGTTCTCATTTAACTCACACAATCATACGCACGCACACACACACACACTCACACAAAGGGACGGACACACTTACCAGCGGCCTCGATAAGACTTTGTCATTTGCTGAGTGTTTCCCATCTCCGTTCCCATTATCAGCTTTCTAAAACTCAATAATTGAACTGTTCCGTTGGAATATATCATCTGACCCGCTATCAGAAAACCCATTGAATAAATTTCTCCTGAGCTATTGTGTTTGAACATGACTTTTTTTGTTGCTTATTGGACAGGCTGTATTAGTACGGTGGTATTTTTTTTTCCCCCAAGTGCAGGTAATGACTGCTATTTGCTGCTATTTGGTGTCCTGGAAGAGGACGGTGCCTGGTAATGGTAGCATTATAATAGTCATCTGATACTGGTTACTGTTATCAGGCTATGAATCTGCCATTGGTTATTGTGTCTCGCCCTATAAAAGAACACACACGAGGGCTGTAGTACAGCCCATCAATGAGACACACATTGGCACCCATTAAACATTTAAAAGAATAGCCTTAGTAAAGGTAAAAATGCATCAGGCAAACTCTGGATTTGACAGAAGGATTGTGGGAGGAAAAACAAAACAAAAGACAGCTTAGAGTAACATCAACACTTATACAGTAATACAACTTTTATGTTAATCTCTGCAAATGATAAAATCAAAACAAGAAATTTTTGATGTTTCATTGATGACAGTAAGTTAGTCATGAACACAAATATTGTGCGAACTGGTATAGCATCACACACAGATTGGTCTACAGTGTGTTTGCAGGCAACTTGTTTTATGTATAATAGCTGTGCATTTTGTGGCTGTGTTTGGTTTAGCCTTGGTTTATCTCCAGCAAAGCAGCGTGTGCAGTAGGCTACAACATTAATTTACTGCACAGTGCTGTTTGTCTTTGTATACGATATTCACAGAGCTTGTGTATCTTTAATCTTTAGCTAACACATTGTTCCATTGGCATATCATGTACCGGCGTACACATACTTTTAATGCTGTTTATATTGCATATTCCTCAAGGCTGACTGTGATATCAGATGTTTGTGTATGTAAAGTTCACTGGTGTGTTTGGTGTGTTTCTTCCCAGGTCACTCGTGTACCAGTGGAGAGTTGTCAACAGTACACCTCTTGCGGTACCTGTCTGGGTTCAGGAGACCCCCACTGTGGCTGGTGTGTCTTGCACAATGTGTAAGTACAAAGCACACCGCTATGCTAAGCTACAGTATGTCCTCATACTGCATCCGTGTAGTAAAAATAGGCTGTTTCCACTACCGCTTTTCTGACGTTCCGTCCTATTGTAATCGATTGTCGACGCGATGTAGCCTAACGTTACAGACTGGAAGTACATAAACTGTATGTTCCCAGTGATATTTTGGACGCTCTAAGATGGAAAAATAGGGCCCAGGTTGAACAATCCCAAAATGTCCCTTACTTACCTAAGATTAGTAAGTGTATTGGAATGATCTCACCCCAATGACTACACTGTTAAATTTTACTTTTAAACATTATACAAATTTTACAACTAGAAGGCTTCTTAATATGATGGCTTTGGGAGCTTAATTGTTTTAAAATAGTAGGTTGTGTTCCCAACTACCAACAACATAACGTGACCATACATCTTACATCTCTAGCTGTTCGAGGAAGGACCGCTGTGAGCGTGCGGACGAGCCCCAACGTTTCGCCACCAGGATAGAGCAGTGCGTCCGACTCACCGTCCAACCGGACAACGTCTCCGTCACCATGTCAGAAGTGCAGGTACGCCACTGTGCTTTTGACACATGGGGTGTGTACAAACCGAAGAAAGACAGACCCCATGTCATACCTCTACCTTCTCGTTTCTCCCTCTCTACCCCTCCCCTCTCCCCCCAGCTCGTACTCCAGACCCAGAATGTTCCCAGTCTCTCGGCTGGAGTCAACTGCTCCTTCGAGGACTACGTGGAGACAGAGGGCCGCATCTACAGTGGACGTATCTACTGCCTGTCCCCCTCCACCAAAGATGTGGCCCCCATCACCCGCGACCAAGGTAAACTGAAGCTCCGCCTTTTAAAGCAATAACACCTAATTTGTATATGCTAGGCTAACACATTTCTAATGGGTGCTCCTGTAGGTTATGTTGAACGTACATAATTGTGTTTTGGTCCATTACAGCGATGCAGGCCATTGGCCTTTGTTTTTAGGCTTCTTTGCTCCGGAGAATTCACATCTTCATGAGCTTGTTCACTCAGCTGTTTTAAGGAAGGGTCAATGTCTTATTGATCTATGGCCATTTCCTTGCGATTAGTTGCTCATGTGATTGGTCAATCGGCACAGTTAGTGGCCTATCCACCAACGTCACCCAGCAGTGAAAATCTCTTAACAGAACATTGTTTCTGAGAAATAAAGCGATTTGGAATATTCATTGCTTTTGCTGCACTGTAAATGCCTGTTCGTCAAGAAAAGATAACGGATACTTTACACTTTTAACATGAGAAAATGGTCACAGGTTCACACAGAATATGTTACATATCAGTTGTGCAATACAGAAGGAAAACCGTTAGTGCTGGAAATAACACCATCAATTATAATGTGTTGTTCTGCAACACTTTCCAGGTGACCAGCGTGTGATAAACCTCTATTTGAAGTCGAAGGAAACCGGGAAGAAGTTTGCCAGTGTGGACTTTGTCTTTTACAACTGCAGCGTCCACCAGTCGTAAGTGTTTCTTTATGATTTGTGAATATCACATAACTATGATATTCTATGTATGGTACATTTAATAATAGTATGTTTTCATATTGCAAGCAACTCGCCCTTGGTTGACAATAACTCTAGAATAGTGAAATGATTTAGAATGAACATTTTTTTTAAGACACGAAAGGCAGTTTTAACTATGATGTAAATGTTACTCCTTAAATTAACAGAGAAAAGCACTTGTTGTGAGTTGTACCATTTTTTTGTACTTCCTAATGTATTGGCCATTTGCCAGCCAATTAGTTAATTAAATCTCAGGCATTGGGGTGGCTTTTGTTGATTGTAACAATAAATCAATGCTTTTCCTCACAAGACCAGTCAAGCTTGTAAGGCTACCACTTTAAAGGCCAGCTGGTTGGAAATGGATTATCCCGAAGCTAAATTGGTTGAAATATTGACCATGAGGGGTTTCTCCTCTGTGCATGTGTCTACAAGTGTGTTTGTTGGTGATACACTCTCTTTTTCTCTCACACACACACACATACGCACACTTGCTTCTCTTTCATTCATCAAGCTCATTTATTGCTTCAGTATTGCTCTTGGGCCTGCACACATTTGCATAGTAATAGAGCGTTAATTAGACAGAGTTGTGTTCAAGGTAGCGAGCAGATAAGTTATACGAGTATTGCTGTTCACATGTTCACAAATATATATACTGTGTGTGTGTGTGTGTATGTGTATGCGCTGGTCATTTGTGTCCGCAGTGAGTGGCAGGTGCCACAGCCAAAAGGAACTGTCCTTCCCGGGTGGCAGGCGATTTGGGTGTGCGAGAGTGTACCCAGGGTCTACAGAAACACTCACACACACACACACACGCAATAGACAGGATAGCCCGCAGCAAGCGAGCAGCCACACGCACGTTTGTGTGACTACATAGACTGTACACACCCACACACACACATACACACACACACACACACACACACAACCCCAATAACAACACACAGACGCTCACGCGTGCATGTGCCCTCGTACACGCATACAGGAGCCAGACAGAGACAGAAGGCACAGACTTGGCAAAGCAAATTGCCCTGCCAGCTATTTACATACACTTCTAAAATATTAGAAATTAGCATTAAAAAAAGAGGTTTGGAATAGTTTAATTGAGCGTGTGGGAGGAGGAATAATGCATCTTTAAAGAGCAGCAGAGAGACGGGGGGGGTTGGAGGGTTGTTTTTTGGAAGGGGGGGTGGTGAGATAAAGAAATAAAACAGTGTGTTAGAGTGGGAGCGCGGTTGTGCCCATTGTGTCAGGAATAATGTGTCCTACACAGCTAAAAAGGTTAGCGCCTCAGCCACCGGCCACCGCCACTATTACAATATGAAAGGGCTGAAATCTATGCAGAGCTCAGAGCTGTGAAAAGGACCACTCAAGGGAACGATACCAGCCCACACATAGCACCCCCCTCCATCCCAAGAGAGGCTCTCATTTTCAGGCAGACAGTTTCACTGTCGTCCCCCCATTCAGGGGAGCATGCAGGCCCCGTGGACTCACCTGGCCTTTCAGTTCACAACTGTGGCATCCAGAGAGTGCCTTTTGAACTGGGTTTTACAGTTGTACCTTTTCTGTGTGTTATGTGGTTCCTTTCTGAATAAAATCTTCTGTTTAGTTCATTTGTTAATTTGTTTATTTGTATGTTCTTTTTTTCTTCAGTGTTAAGATTCATAACCTGTTGTAAAGTTGGTCTTTTAAAGTCCCCACATCATTCCAATTTCCAACTTTCATTTTGAACCTTTTCTCCCTTTGAGCTGAACATTCAGTTTCAGTTGGTGTTGCACTTTTATTTAACATGCCCTAACTTTATTTATCTGACTGGGAGTGGGATGATTGTAGAAGACGATCGGGTACAATCCAGAAATGATGTCATACCCGGGGCCAAATCTGACTTGCTTCTTTTACATGATACATGTTAAGAAAGGGGATTTCAGCTAAATTACATGTTTGTCACATTTATTTAGACATCACAACTAGTCACACTTTGAATTTTACGATACAGGCTTTAAGGGCTACCTTGTTTAATGAAACAGTTTGTGGTCTGCTTGTGGACGAAGGTGTAAGGAAGGTTAGAGCATTTCTGGACCCTGTGCTCAATAATTGTAAGATGTACATGTCCTTGTTATTGCACTGTACATTAACAAGCAAAAAAGTGAAAATGTAAAAGTTAAAAAAAAAATAGCAGGGGTAAAGCAGGGGTTCCCCAACAATTTTTGTCAGGCCTTCCTTACACCCGTACCCACATGTCTTGGTAAAATCCATTGCATTGTTAATGTAAAAAAAAAACATTTCTCCCTACAAATAAGAATAAACAGATTCAGTAACGGTTAAATAATAATGTTTTATTTTAATACATTTGAAAAGAGATTTGAAATGCTTGACACTCAACAAAGGTGCTGTATAGGAAAAAGGCCCAAATACATGTGATTGTACATAGACCATGCACCATAGAAAAGGGCAGAGGATTACGAGACATTTCAGGTCAGTTGTAACTTGGTATTCAAGAAAAGATTGGCTATGTGGCTGCATATTTAGACTTCGGCGATTTCTCCCTTCCATCCAATCTCCCTCATTGATCTCCCTTCGCCTCCCCTGCAGTACCCTCGCCTCCCAAGGGAGGCACGCCTCTCACTTTGGGAAACTCTGTCCTAAACAATCCCCACCTGTGAATCCTGTAAGTGATTAGACTACTGTGATATGTCAAATGAACTACTCAGAGCGATTCTATCCTTAATAGCAAAAACAGCCAATGGTTAAACAATGGTTTGCTGAGCCAAATACTTAAGAGAGAATGCGTCTTGTGTTCACTGGATAAAGATGATTGGCTTGCAAAAGCTGCTTGTTATTAGGGGAAATATAGGCTGTGTGCAAAATGCTTAGTGTATGCATTTTGTGCACAGCCAAGAATTTCCCCTATTCTTTACATTTATGTTACACAGAAGACCGCTGTGCCTCTATTAGTTATTTCATTGATCTAGCCTGGCTAGCACAATAGCTAATAGCATAGATGAAAAGGTGTATGACCCTGCTGTGCTACTGGGCTTGTTAAATGGCAGGGGATTTTATCGACTACATTGCAGCAGTCCAGCCAATTGCCACCACAGCCCGACCTCTAGGCATTGACAGCTTTACTCTAAGTCTCCACTTTATGGGTGACCCCGAGGAATTATGTCCACGTGGGCCAAGATCTCATATAAATGTGTGATTTGTGTGCATTATTTTTGCAACGCTCGCCTGCATGTTCATTTGTGTCCACGTGTGCATATATTCCCACTTTAAATTGTGTGTCTTTGCGTGAATGCCAATATTTTGTGCATACATTTGCGCCTATGTCCCTCAGACGAAGGAATCAATGCACCCTGGGGTTAATAGCAAGGAGGAACTAGCTCACCACCCTCCAAACACACATCAGACTGTTAGCATAACCTCAATCCTGCCCCTCTCCCCGAGGAAATTCAGTTGCATTGATTATCCACCGCAAACTACTGCGCTATAGACTGTAGTGTCAAGTTTATCATGCCTTTGTGAAGCCGGCCTTTAAATCAAACACCTTAGCTTAAAGATAGTTTAAAGGGCTATTTTTTTTGCCTTACCCTTCTGTATGTAAGCACTTGGTTGTATCTAATAGGTTATAAACTGGGAAAGCTAAAACATCCTTCCTATTACTTCCTGTAAGCATCCTTGAGCAAGATGCCTAACCCCTACCTGCTCCATGTAACAGCACCATGTAATTGTAAGTCGCTTTGGATAAAAGCGTCTAAATTGCTAAATTGTAATTGTACTTCCTTCCTTCCTAATACTCCTATTGTGGGTATGTTTTCATGGTTCCCATTGAGGAAAAGTGTCTCTCCTGCCCCCACCCAATAAAGCAGCCAATCAAAGCAGTGCTTAATTAACATAAAATGACCACCCACAGAAAACTGCCTGTTCTTATAGAGCAGATTCAAAATAAACTACAAATAATGGATTATGATGTTTTTTATAAACGTGTTTTGAATGCTAAATAAATGTAAAATATGGGATCTGTAAAGCTAATACTGAATGGAACCTACAACTATTCAGTTAGGTATTAGTGGACTCCACTAGAGAACTAGAGAAATTAGCTGGTTTTTCTTCATTACTATAAGAATGGCTGACCATGAGTCAGTACTCCAACTGTGGTTGTTATCAATGTCAACACCACAGTACATGCTCAAAGCTAACCTTTGGGTTTAACCTTATTATTTCTAAGCAGATATTACAGCCTGGTTTGTGTCAGACTATTCATGTTCTTAGATGTATTTGCATCCTGAACTCTGAAGAAGGACACATTATATAAAAAAACAGGCTTATCTTGGTCTGCCAGCTTAGTTCACTGTAAGCCTCTAAGCATGGAGAATATGAAGGGAGGATTGTATCTCCAAGGATTCTTTCCTCCTCCGTTCTTGGTGGCTTTCAGCATAGAACTTGGCAGTGACAGTTTGAATAACATCCTAATGTTTGAGGTTTCAGTTCCACCTGTCATTAAATGGGATTTCCCCATTTTATCAGAAAAGGTTTGACACTGTTAGCTTATGTTTTAACTCTTGGCCATAAACATCTGATCCCCCTGTCCACCCACATTGGTGTTCTTATTGAATGTGGCTCATCAGACCTCTTCCCAGGACTATGTGAGCGTATTCAGACCCCGCTTGAATGACATTTCCCTGGCTCTCCTATGGCAGTTTTGTTGCACTTGTGAGGGCGGGACAACTGCTACCTTGGTTCTCATTGGTTCTACTGAGTATATGCAGTTTGCTGACAGTTTTACGGCATATCTCCACTGAACCTGAGAAGAGTTTCCCATCAGCCAAAACACCTGTGTGGCTTTCTAGGGGCTTTATTGATCGCTGAAGGGAAAGTGGTATATTTATATATTTTATGTTTGTTTGTTGAAATAGGGAAAATACAAAGAATGGGAATGGAATCTCAATGGAATCTCAAATGTCTCCCTGCAGGTGTCTGTCATGTGTGAACGGAGACTTTCCCTGCCACTGGTGTAAATATCGCCACATGTGCACCCAGGATGCCAGGGACTGCTCCTTCCAAGAAGGACGTGTCAACACTTCGGAGGTAAGCGACTTCCAACGTGAACACGCACGCGCATAAAGAAGCGGTCGCCCGTGCGTTTTGTCACGCACAAGGACACAAATAGAGACATGTAGACAGAAATAATGCTGTATTTCATTCATTCTCAAGTCGTTTTCTTTTCCCGTTTCATTGCCTTTTTGCTGAAAAACATGGACACCCACATCAAATTTATGTTTATTATATTTATTGACCAAGCAAAGACTTCTAACTAACGACAGTACAGGCTAGCCATCTGACAGCTAGGCTTGTCAAATAAATAAACTTCAATGGAATGCAGGGTAAGGAGAGAAACACACTGGAATACACACACACACACACACACACTGGTGTACACGTCTTAGCAAGTTGATATGTGTTTGCTTGTGTGCGGTGTGCGCGTAAATGAGTGATGTTACAAGTGGCCCAGTAGCAGCTGTTCTACACTAAGCAGCATAGGATTTATTCACTTACAAACAAGCTAGGCTGAGCGGTTATGCAAATGTACCATGGTCTACAATTCCAAACGTTACATTTGCGCAGGAACCCTTATCCATCTTGTGGCTCCACTCGCCCACCTCAAACTCTCTCTCTCTCTCTCAGTTCTGCTTATGAAAGCAGAATGAACGTGTCCATGCTTAAAAAACATGAACAATTTGCTCGCCCCCCCCCCCGACTTATTTCCTCGTTCTCTCTATTTCAGACAAACGTGCACGCCCGTGAACAGGCATACAGTCACACACCTATCAGCCTCTTAACTTGAAAACAAATGTTTCCTAATCGTGCCGAACCAAAACAAGGCGTATTCAATTCTCACACCAGCGCGCACACACACACACACACACACACACACGCACATGCACACAGAGATCCCTGTCAGTTGACTTTTTAAGAATTGACTTGCAGGTTGAAATGTGTGTTTTCATCATTCTCTGTTCCTTCCTTCCTTCCATCTTTGCCTTCTTTCTTCAATTCCTTCACTGCTTCATTGCTCTCTCCCCTCTGTTCCATCTATTAATTTCCTTCTTTTATTCCATCCTTCCATCCTTCCTTCCTTCCTTCCTTCCTTCTTTCCTTTTACCCAGCCCGTCTCTCGTTCCTTCCTTCCTCCCTCCCTCTAGTGTTTCCTTGACTCTTTCCCCCTTCCTTCCTTCTGTCTGTCCCATGTAGTTCCTCCAGGGCTCTAGTTATCTCGATAGCGTCACCGCTCATGTACACGCGTTCCCCTCGTCTACCCGCAGTCTGCCCACCCCCCATTCCCCCTTATCTCTAGAACGCCAAAAACACCTTTCCCCACTCGGCCACCCGACTGGTACGCTTCATTTATGTTCTTAATTGGTCATGAGGTATCCGTCCACTGTCCAATTATAGAGCCCGGCTTTTATCTCTCCTTTTGTCTGGTGCTGGTGCTCGCTCTCTCTCTCTCTCTCTCTCTCTCTCTCTCTCTCTCTCTCTCTCTCTCTCTCTTTGATGTAGACTAATATGTGAGACGTACCCCTTTCTCACTCGAAAAATAAATGTCTCCCTTCTCACACTCTCTCTCTCCCCTCACCTCTCTCTATCTGCCCTTTTCATTTTTCTCTTTTATTCACTCTTTCATCTGTAAATGACCAATAGGGGCCCTCCCACCCCCCCAGCCAAGTTGTTTTTCATCTGTACATTTGCTTTCATCCCCTGTCTTTCTGTGTCATTACCATGTACTTATCTTCATCACTTAAATCGCTGTATATTCCTAGTTGTACCTGTGCCATTTAGTTCTGTAGTCACTAGTCATCAGTCCCTATCTAAAAAGGCTAGCAAAAATTACTTTTTAAATATATATTTTTTATTTGTGCTTACTGGTTACTCTTTCATTTTGGTGCAGGCGTTACCATGGTTACAGTGACACTTAGTATTGAGGGGATTCACAGAATTGTGATACCTTTGCGCACACACACCCATAATCAATCCAACAGTTGTTCTAACGTGGATTGTTGCTATTAACATGGAATTCAACAAACCAGGTTTTAATTATGTATAGGCTAGATTTTGAGGCAACGCAGATGTGCACTTATTTATGTTTAATCCCTAGCCCAAATGAAAGCAGTTTTACTATTCAAAAGTCAAAACACTGCTCGTGTTATCACCTTGACGTTGCCACAAGACATTTATCATATTCACTGTGTCTGATATCATTTCATATCTGAATTGCTGTACTTTCTCAATGTCAGAGATTTTCAATATTGAATTTTAGAATGCGTTTAGGTTCTACAGGTACATACACAACAGGTAAAATTACAGTTTAGATTTTTACTTTATATTCAAATGAGTTATTATTAACATTTACTTTTCTATTGTTGTCAAATTCTTTGTGTATATATATACAGTAAATCTATATAACTCAGCAATGTTTTGACACCAGATAAGCAGAGGCATTAGAGGCGGCCATGCAGAAAATTGCCAGAGTCAGAGAAACACTTGAGGAAGCCATCAGCAGAAATGAGCATAAACACAAACAATGAGAAAAACAAACAATGAAGCAAACAAACAGTGTGACAAACAGATTAGCTTCGCTCTGATGCTCGATTGTTTGGGGAGGTGGATTTGAATGAACCTCCAGGGGACGCCGGGTCAGTCAGAATGACTTTATTCAGATTCAGACAGTTTAGACAGACAAAATACCATTGCGCTGTATTTATGTATGCTGTTTATTTTCTATTAGATATTTATAACGTGGGTTTAAGTAATGAGTGCAAGGTGCAGACCAAACGAAACACTGAAACAAGAAATTAGAGAAACACAAGCCTCTGTTTGGCGTTTAATCAAAAAGTCAGCGCTTAGGCTCACAGCCGACACAGAAAACAACCCCAATCCCCAACATAAATACCCCCCACAGACACGCACAGGTGCACTGGATGGGTGATTATATGATGGGAGTCCGGTGTGAAGCTAGGGTGTGTTGGGGATGACTGAAAGATATTCACTAAATTGTACACTTAATGGCCACAAATTGTCAAATATATTTTTGGCCTACCTTTAGCCTCTGACGTGGCTTAATTTCATTCTTTAATTTTACATTTTTTCTTCTTTTTTGTTTTAGGCTTATTTCTTTATTCTTCGTTTCTTTAGTTCTCTCTTTTATCCTTAGTCCTATTGTTGTTCATTTATTTCATTCCTGCATGTACATGTTCATTCCTCACTTCCTTCTTTGCCTTAGTGAGGGTGACCTCCTTGCTCTGCGTTGTAAAGCTAACTTGCTGAAGTTAGCTTTACAGCTCTATATCTAACCCAGAGGGGACTGAACTGGTGGTTCTGTAGCTTAGTATCATTGATAATCATTAGTACCTCCAGATCTACACAAGGTGAATATATATACACACTGTATAAATGTGTGTATGTATGTGTATCAGTGTTAGCCTTCCCCACTGCTAATTAGAGAATGAATCACCATGATGAGTGAGTCGGTTCCTAATATGAGTCGGATGCTCATATTTTTCTCTTAACAAGGCTAGACTGGCTACAGTGGGAATCACACACATACTTAGACACACTCATGCTTTGGAAAGGAAAAATGGTGTGTAGGTTGTAAAACAAACGGAAAACCGGTTTGCTTCCAACAGTCAATTAAGTCAATTTAGAAATAAATAAATAAATAAATTGAAATTATCTGTTGAAAAAATATCTTCTTGGTGAAAGGTTTTGAGGAACAACATCCAAAATCACAGGTGTAAAATCCTCTAGAGAATATCACATACTAGTTTCAAAGAAAGTTCATCCTGCTTGTGGCAGAAAGTCCTGGGACTTTATCTCCCTACCTGTGGGGATCAACCATTTGGAAAGCTTCAAAATATAAAAATAAATCCCCTTCTCCTAACAGTTGGCCAAGGATTATACAGTGTATGATGTGGCTGCCGGTTTAAAGGATAAGGCAGGTGCAATTTTATATTTTTCTTTTTGTCAAACATAACCTTTGAAAAACAACAATGATTTTGTCCTACTGAAAAGTATTGGCCATCTAGCTATCCTATATACTGTAGCTCTAAGCTTGAACCTAATTGAAGTCCATTGGTGTCCAAACACCTATGAAAACACATCACAGAGCATCACTATTGCTTTCGTCCACAATTCATCATAACCATAAACATGGAGGTTGTTTTTCCTAAGACAACGTTATGAAGTCACAGCAGCTAGCTTTGTCTCCATTGCCTTCTTGATACTTTAGGTCTACCTGAAAACCAATCACTGTCACTTCATAATGTTGTTTCAGGAAAAAATTACAACTTGATGAGCAATTACTGTATGTAGACCAAAACAACAGCACTGCTTTGTGACTTGTGACTTGTTCTCTGATATTTTATATGTTAGCTGTCAGGGTTAGAGTTACTTGCAGACGCAGGCAGGCAGTGCGGTTAGGGAGTTTAATAGTGAAACAAAAAGGAACAGGCAAGGGCAAAAACTACAAAACAAAGAAGCTTACAACTCAAGTAAGTCCAGGAAACACATGGATATTCCACAAACGCAAAGACACTCGGGCATTGGTACAGACATCAACAGTGACGAGGAACCAGCACAGAGACAGGGGAGAACACACACTAAATACTCTAGGGATGATTGGGGAATGGGAAACAGGTGAGGGCGGTGATTGGGAAATGAGGAGACAGGTGAGGGCGGTGATTGGGAAATGAGGAGACCGGTGAGGGCGGTGATTGGAGAATCAGGAAGGTCCATTCAGGGGAAGCAGGGCGGAGCAAGGGAGGGGCCGGGAAGAACACAGGAGAACTAGGGAAACATTGAATAGACAATGGGGAGGACAAGAGACAAGACAAAAACAGGGAACAGGCAGGGTCGTGATTAGCAAGATGAACGATACAAGTCAGTAGGAGAAAAATGTTAGGGTTTGGTCTTTTCTTAGGCTAGGTTGACTATAAAATCCAGCGTTATCCTTTAAATATACAGTATATATATATATATTCTGTTTACATTAGGGCTAAAAGATGTATGAGAAGGGGCAGGAGGAAAAGGAAAGAAGAAAAAAAAAGGACTCAAAATGAAGTGGGGGGGGGTGGCTAGAGAGTGTGAAGTATAGGAAGTAAACAGAAGGAGCAGATGGAGGCAGAGGAGAGAATAAAGAGATGAAAGGAGATGAACTGCTGGGCTGAGGAATGGGAGAGATGTTTTAACCATTCAGCAGATGAAAGGATACTCTAAGGTCGTGACACCACCCTCGCCTCTCATCTCCTTCAGTTCATATTAATAATGTATCTCATTAAGATGGCGCTATCTGCCCAACATTCTGCATGACTAGAAGCCTTACCACAGCGCATATTGTAGGTCAGGACTTCAGTACACTTCCAGTGCTTGCTTTACTTTATGTGGAGTAAATCTTACTTGGAGGCCTATGACCTGAGGATATTTAAGTCTCTATTGGAAAGGTCAGACCGGTAAAGCCATCGCTGTGGCACCGACACGCCCAGAAGCATTAAGCCAGTCCAACCAATCATTGCTAATGTCTGCATCTACTGGAGCCTGACAGCCTAAATGCCATTGAAACTATAAGCTGTAAATGGATAAAAATGATAGCAAACAACAACATGCAATACAATATGCTCAGTTGCATCCGTCATGGTTTTATCTGTTTCCACTCCTAATCTATCCGACCCATACTTGTCCACAGTATTTAAAGGTTTACGTACAAATACTGCATGGAAGTTTTAATTCATGCAGTTCTGCCAGATAACCTAAACATTGTCTACACTATATCTGGTGAAGAAAGGCAAAATAGCTCAGTTCTTCTGCTAATATACAGTATAATATATGTATTATAAGTATCAAACAATTTAGTACACAATAGTTTTTCTTGCTTTTTAGTGCTTAAGATACCATTTATGTTTGTCTTTAAAAATGTTCTACTAATATATACAGTATGACAATTTAGCTTTGACACCCTTCGACACCCTGTAATTAGGAATTATTAATAGATTGGTTTGAGATAACCATAATTAATGAATAAATGTCATTTAATCAAAAACTCAAATGAATACATGTTGTATTTTGTGGTAATTCTAAATAAATTATTTTTTATTGTTTGTATATTTAAAGCATTTTCAGCAACTATTTTCTGTATTGTAGTTCATTAAAGTGGAGGTCAGATTTATACCAATTTGGAAGGAGTGTTTACTTGAAAACTGCATTTTTGTGTTTGTAAGAAGGTGGTATATATAGTTGTAATTGAACATTTGGGTGGCAGCTTATGAGGGGCACAGTGGGGGATTTGCCTGGGGCACTACTTAGGTTAGAACCACTTCTGGAGGTAACACACTGAGAACTCACAAATGTGAAAGTAAGTAAAAGCAATAAAAGGGTGAACATCACTGTAATGAAGACAAGGCATTATTTATTCCCATACATTTATTAATGCTTATCAGCATCCGAGATTCAATGCACTCTTACACTGTTTTATCTTTTACCGCCTCGCCTCTCTCCCGCTTTTCCGCTCTCTCTCCATACCCCCTGGGCTGAGAGGAGTGGGTGGACACTCCAAAAGACTTCTAACACAGTTCAAAAGCGTCTTTATGAAACAGAAGAGCTCCTAGTCGGGTGCAGCAGGGATCCTGGCCTTCCCACCACCTGAGACCGAGGCCAGGGGACTCGGTTCATTTGAACAAAATAGATGAAAAGCTCTCGCTTGAAACGTAGAAAGGGAGATGAAGTGCGGTTCAATGACAAGAGATTAAACAGGTCTTGCGAACAGAACTTTAAAAAGTTTTGGAACCACTGAATATGTAGCCAATATTAGATATGGTTATGGGCCCTCGTTTCCCGATCAAGGCTCAAGCGGAGTTGCACATATATCCAGCGAACTGCCATTTTCGCAATAGACAGTGAAAGTCCAGACTAGCAGAAAAGCTTCTCCAGGAAGGAAACTGCCCTTTTTCAGAAAGTGCACAATCGCCAAGTGCACAAATATGGAACCTCTAATAAACCACCATGATACACGTGCATATATATCGTTTTGTGATTAAAAAGGTTAAGGACAGTAGTCATTAGTTAAATTATTGACAAAATAGATCACATAACATACATGAATGTGACGTGTGTAATTTTGGAGTGGTATGTGCTTAGTGCACCTTTACCTAAAGCCTGGAAACTGCCACACAACACTTGCGTCTGCACTAAGACGTGGTCAGACCAGGTGGAGACGCTAGAAAAATATTTGTTTTTATTTTGACACCAAACTAGCACTGCGCCACCTGATTTTGATTGACACACCTCTACTGCGCACCCGCACCCTACAAAATTGTCATTACATTTGCATTAGCGCTACCGCCGGCTTTGCGCCATCCGGAAACTATGTATATAGAGCCCTATGTCTTAAAGCAAAATTCCAGCCTAGCTATTTTTTAATTGTTCTTAAATATTTGCTGATATTTAATACCCTCATGATTTATCTTTTGACAACACCCTTATTCAGTATCTGACACTGATTACTTTGTGGGTTCATACATTTCCTATGAGCACCTTTGACAGCACCCAGAGTGAACAGAAGATTCGGGGAGAAAAAAATATGACGTGCGTTTGATTTAACGGTCCACTGACAGATGTCAAAAATGGGCTGTGCAGTTCCAGAATCCAGAATTTTTGTATGGTCTGCAGTGCATAGTTTGATAGTTTTAGAGTCTAATTGTCTTGCTGCCGTTGAGTCCTGCGCAGTCACCTACAGCCCAACCCGAGCCTTTAAAGTATGCTGACTACTCAGGTAGACAGCTGCCTTCTGTTTGGAGTTCATAAACTAACCCAAGCCGATGATTGACACAAGATATCTGTTAGCTGGAAAGCATTGGACTATTGAGGCTATTGTCACAGACAAAATCAGAACATCTGCATGCTTTTAAATTTTTTACATTAACAAAATTAAAGGCGCCTTATTCCACGGTAGATCCTAGGTCCAAATTTGTTTGTGGCGCCCCTTGGCAATAACTAGCATGTCTTTGTCACGGACAGGATAGAATAAAATTGACCAAACTTGTGTCCAGAGTGGAAAAAGATTGACCCTGAATAGCAGTGGCTAGGTCTCTCTCTCTCACACACACACACACACACACACACACACACACACACACACACACACACACACACACACACACAC
>JAOEHI010052221.1:0-15000 GCA_025447815.1 Percopsis transmontana | reverse complement strand
TACATTTCTGATATAGTCTGGGTTTGATTTTTTTTTTATATTGTTAGAGTAAAGTACATGAATATACTGACCAAACAGAACACACAAGACCAGTGTTGCACACTGATAAAAATCTGGATTTCTCTCCACATTGTAAAATCAGTCAATACATCCATGCATGTCCAAAGGTGGCATTGCACAATGAGAATCAAAACAGAACATATTCTAAATAGAATATAGTGCTGTACATAAACACACCTATAACATTCATGTCCCTCTTTCTCCGCGGGCTCCCTCTCTCTTCCTCACTGTCCCTCTCTCTCCTCTCTCTTCCTGCAACGTTGCTATTTTTGTTGAAGACAGGTAAACTCATCTGTTGCCTTTATTTAGTGCTTACGCCTGATTGGTTACAATTAAGCAATACGTGTCTGTACACCTGACGGCCGCGTCTAATGCAGAGAAGTGTGTTTAGAGTTTTGGAAAAAACTTGAGGCTGAGAATGTGCTTATAGTTGCGCATGTGCAGATCTGGGCTGAGGTTTTGCTCCATGAGTGTCAGCTTTCACTAACTGTCAGCTTTCACTAACTGTGTTATTTTGATCTATAGTGTGTGTGTAAAAACTGTAATGCTTGTTAGTAGCTGTGTGTGTGTGTCTTTGTGTATGTGAGAGTGTCTACATGCCTGTTTGCATTCCACTATGTGCGTGTGTGTGTGTGTGTGTGTTTTATGCATATGTGTGCGTGTGTGTGAATGCGTGTCGAGTCTTACCGTGCGCTCACACCGGCAGCGACTTAAAGCGACAAAGCGGCCGGAAGTCATTCGTTTCCAATGGTCGCTGGACGACACTGAGCGACACGGCCTGCAAACAAAAATGTCAGCTTTATGCAACTTTATGCAAATGAGGGCAGACATGGTCCTCGTATATTCTTTAGCTGTTTTTTTTTTTTACTTTAGTTCCTACAGCATTTTAGTTCCCATAGCCAAAATGGAGGAGAGACTGATCGCAGATGTTGCTGGCTTTTCTGTCCTCTACGATGTTAATTCAAAGAAAGATGCATGGAGGCAGATCTCCGAGATTGTTCGGATGAGTGGTGAGGTTTAATCAAGTGAATGGCAAATTTGAGCAGTTGTCAATGGCGCTAGCTGAAACTCCTCATGAACCATAACACTACGTTAGCATGTTGCTGCCGGCAGAGCAGGGCGGCCACTCGGCGACTCACAGCAACAAAGTCTCCAGTGTGAGCGCACCATTAGCGTGTTGCCTCACAGTGTAATCCTATAGTATCTGAGTCTCCGGAGGGTTGGCAAGGCAACAAGCCACATAACTCACCGCGAGCGTCTTAATGGGAACACTGTGTATCACTGGAGTGCCTCTCTCCCTCTCCTTATAGCCCGGGAGCAACAGGTGGTACCTGTTTACGCTCTGGTCCACTATTATGGGCTGTCACATGCCTGGTGACGGTCTGTCCTTGAATCATGGTTTCTGATTTTAAAACGGAACTGCTGCTGAATCATTCCCGGCTGTTTACGCGCTGGATGCACCAAAACAGTTGCTATTGAAGACGTAACTCCTGTTAACTCAGGAACACACACAAACACACACATATAACACACACACACACACACTGTTCTTCTGCTTGTGTAAACTGGCCTGGCTTATTTTAGTGGATCTTACAAATTAAATTATTGCGTGATTAAACATTTTAATTGAAATGGCAGGTTTTCCAAGTTCTACTACATTCAGTGGAGTAAACGGTACAGGTTGAAACGACCTGCAAAATGTTTTAGAAATATTTAAGCTTAATAAAATATTTTAGCTAATTGGATTCTTCTTGTGTGCATGTGTGTGTTTGTGTGTGGCTGCATGTGTGTCTAAATACTTCTGTGCATCTATGTGTGTGTCTGTGTGAGACATACACTGGCACAGCTGGCTAGCAAAGAAGTTTGCTAAGCGTGTAACTGGACGTGGTGGGAAGTGGAAAATCGGCGTAAAACGTCCAAAAAGCTGAAGGCTGACCTGTAGTCATGGTTTCAACGAGTACCGCACACTAAACATGAAGGGTTTTAAGGCCAAGGAGGATCTCACTGCTGAAAAATACATAAAAAGGAAGGACTGATCTTTGCCAAACAGTACCTGGACAATACACAATCCTTCTGGGATGTTCTGTGGCAATGCACACCAAAAAGTTGTTTATAGACGACGAAATGGATGACGAAAAAGGAAAATAACACCCTACTATGGTGTCACATGAATTCCAAAAAAAGAGAGCGCAAAAACACGGTAAAAAATATAAGCCTGCAAGTTTTAACATTTTGCGCATGTAAATATCCCACTCGTAAGCTCAAATGTGAAACTCGGGAGCACAGAAAGAAGAATTTGTGCACGGTTATCATAATATCACGCTCAAACTGTCTTTTTTTTCCCTTCTCGAATGTTGTCGTTGCGCGGCAAGTGAATTGCTTTCGGCTGCTCTCTGCGCACGAGTTAAATTTTTGCGCCTCGAATTTTGACATGGAGGTTTATGAATGGAAAGGGTTGGTTTTGGAATATTGTGGTCGGGCTCATGGACGTTTCTGTCAGCGAATGCTATTGGCCGATGGCTCCTCGTTTTGTGATCGACTGTAGTCTAGATCATTTTATCTGAACAAAGTGACGCCGTGTTGGAAGTAGGAAGGGATGAGCTGGAGAGCAAAGACGTTGTGTTGTTACTATGGTTGCATCTCAAGACTTGGAGAATTGGCAGGTGAGTGATTCAGACCTCTACATTCTTAGGTTGGGTTACACACAAATGCAGTAGGCCAACTGTTGCTTGCTTCAGTCGCCAGCGGATGGAACCAAATTCCTTGGATCTGTCAGCATTAAACTGATTGTGATTAAAATGGTTCTACATATTCCTAGGATTGAATGTCTGTGCCGTGATGTCAGGACCTTTGTCACATGCCTCAGCTTCTTGAGGTTTCCTCCACAGGTTGGAAACTCCAATTACTTGCATTAAAGATTGGTTATGGGATACTTATATTAGCCTTTCAATAAACACGAACATGCATAAAGGGTAATTAAATTGTTAGCCTAAGCATGGTTATGAAAATGTTATTGTTCCCTTCATTTTGGTTTTAAAGTATATCATACACTTTAGATATATGCTATTTGGTATTTTATGTCAATGGACACATTCATAACTGAAGAAAGACCTTGAGAGTTTTGTGGAAGGGTGTAACAATCATCCAATCCGGACAGAAACTTTGGAATATTGCCTTGAAATGACCCACATAGGCAGACACTATTAGTGATTTAACCAGAAATGAGTGTACATCAAGCAGCCTGACTGAATGTCTTTATAATCAACATCAATATTTGGTTTGGCCACATAATACAAATAAGCAAGCACAAACACAAACTTAATAAAATACCTGCAAAATTAAAATCTAGATCACACAGCAGTAAAAAGAACAGACACTCCTCCAATAGTGTTACGTTTGTCACCCAGTGTAGTGTTTATGTTCAGGGAAGACCAAAGACAAGCTACTGCCAATGCTACCATGCTCAGCACTCTGTTCTATTCTTCTGTGCAAGGATATAGAGGAGCCAGACACGGACTGGGACATGGACTGGGACATGGCCACAGACCAACGGTGAGATGGAAGGGGAGGATGTTGAGTCCCCTTTCAGCGAAGAACGAAGACCAGTAGTTCAGTTACTCATTGAACAGAGTGACGCAGACATGCTAGCAAGGGACCTGTATTTACCTGTTGTAAACATATGTTTGGCACTGGCTGATACTTTCAATAAAGAAAACTGTGTGTTTCATTAAAGTTTGTGTATTGTGAATTGGGGAAATATAAATGAAAATACCATGAGAAACGAGTAAAAGAAAAAACACATTGTTCTAGAGCAGTGGTTCTTAACCTTGTTGGATGTACTGAACCCCACCAGTGTCATATACGCATTCACCGAACCCCCTGAAGGGGGGCGTGTCATCACAAATCATATGAGTCGGGTGTGTCTTATCCTCCGCCGAACCCCTAAGGCTGACTCACCGAACCCCTGGGGTTCGATCGAACCCAGGTTAAGAACCACTGTTCTAGAGAAAAGACAAAAAACGGAAGTTAAAGAAAATTATCTGAGGTGGCGGATGTGAGACAGCAGCCAGTCAACTCAGACCCGTCTAGCTGATGTGGAGATATATATACATGCACACACACACACACACACATACAGTGCCTGGTACTGTATATATATATATATATATAATATCTGTGTGTGTGTGTGTGTGTGTGTTCCAGACATGTGCCTGACAGCAGAGGGCGGGGCTGAGCTGCAGAGCCGCTCCAGGCTGCTGGGCCTCCTGGACGAGGTGACCGACGCCCTGGTGTGGAGCATCAGCAAGACGGGCCTGAGCTTCAGGCAGCAGTACACCCGACTAGCTCACCTGCTCATGCTGCTGTCTCACATCCGCCACCTCAGGTACGCGCTCGCGCACGCACGCACACACGCACTACAACACAGTCGAGTAGCGTACCTTTAGTGGAGTCATGTCCATGTTTTTTGTGACACATCTGTACGCCGCACGGTGATAAAGTTGACTATTTTATAGTCTAGTGGTCTGGGTGCTGGACTCCCAGCCAGAAGGTTGTGGGTTCGAGCCCCAGAGCTGGCCTACCTGTAGGTATCCTTGAGCAAGATGCCTAACCCCTACCTGCTCCATGAAATAGCAGCATGTGTGATTGTAAGTCACTGATTGTAATTGTGTTTTAATGCAGTAATGCAGACTTTACTCCTCTGGGACACTAATGTCATTCACTGATCCAAAACTAACATTCAACAACCTTGACATGACAAGTTTACAGTAGTTCAGTTTATTTGGCTTGTCCTTTGGCAGCTGTGCCATTTAAAGAACATTATGTAATGAACAAATTGTGCAGGCGAGATTAGTAAAAGAACAGAAGCAACAAATACACTACAATATATTAAATGAATGACATGACAAAACAAATGAACAAAAAATAATGTTACTATAGTGTGTGTGTGTGTGTGTGTGTGTGTGTGTGTGTGTGTGTGTGTGTGCGTGTGTGTGTGCGCGCGCGCGCGCGCGCATGAATTTGACTCACTGGAGAAAGAGGGGAAAAAGGCTGTAGAAGCCGGCATATCCAGTTGTCATGGCGACTGATCATGAATGAAATGTTCAGGTCCTAGGGAGTCCCAGTTTATGGAATCAATATGGAGAATTCTAATGTTTTATGATGCGCTCACAGTTAGCAATTTAATTGGCAGAAGCCTAATTATTGTCCTTAATTAAAAAATATTATTCTGATGGTGGTAAAACATAAAACATCTTAGTGGTCACGCAGGATGTACCTGTGATTGTCTCTCTCAGAACACACGTTGTCTCTCAGATTGTCTTTCTGCTTAAAGCCACAGTCTCAACAAGCAGCAGTTTTTACCTAAATGAATGTCCATTTTTCTGCCTTTTATGGCTGATTGAAATAATTAATCACATAATGAATCAGCAGTAAAAAAAAAAAACGTTCTGGAGGGGGCTTCACCCTACTGCCCATTCCTAAAGGCCCGATTGTTATAATCTGTTATAATCTAGTGTCCACGGCACCAGTTGTTAGAAAACCTACACCCTACACCTCGTAGCTACAGCAGCTGTGTCTCCAGTGGTTCACACACGGTTGCAACTTATAGACTGTAGGGGGCGCCAGACTCACCACTGAACAGCTCCAGGTAGTGTCTTCAACCACCTTTAGCTGAAGGCAGCAGCCGTGCTCACAGCCAGCTGGCCCTGTCGTTCTCCCCACAGCAACAAGGGCATGGACCACCTGCACTGCATGAAGATGAAGAACATCGTCCCCCTCTACGACCTCCTGCTGGAGATGCTGGACGCCCACGTCATGCACGGCACCCGCCTGCCCCAGAACATTCCCAGCTCCCCGCTGGTCGACGGCTCTGGCGCCGGCCCCTCCAGCGCCTGGACCCCCGGTGGTAACGGGAACGACGCCCCGTAAACCCTCTGTATTATGCTCTCCAAGTACGTCTGCATTCTTGGGGGGTAAACACACTAGTGCCTCATGTGGTCTAGAGGTGAACTGCAGTGGCAATTATAAACAAAAGAATGTAGTTGTCGCTTTTTCAAACGCGTTCCTTACATGTATTCAGTCATTTCACTTCTGACTTTTCTCAGCTCGTTCTACAGAACCTGCATATTGTATATGGTCACTCTATGCTTTGTCAGTGTCTAAATCTTGACAAATGCAGCTTTGAAGTCTTATAAAAGTGTGTTGCAGCCACAGATCCTGATCTCCTGTTTGGCGGTCACACAGAGATTCACTTCTCACGATATATACAGTATTGTACCTGAAATGATTAATGCCACACCAGTTGTAATGTTGACAATATCAAATACATAAGATGAAAAAATAGTGGTCACTTTGACACAAAATGAAGACACAGATTTTGTGGAAAATCTGGAATAATTTGGTTCAATATGCCCTCCAAAGTTTAAAAATGAGCACTTAATTACTTGCTCAGAGATGCATATGTATATGTGCATATGCAAGAACAACTTTCGTAAAATCTGCTGCAAGATATATTTTTGTCCCTGCCATTTTGTTCCGACATTTCACAGCCAATGTCTAGTATTTTTAAACTTGTACAGTAGGCAGAGAGAAGCTCTTTAAAGAACGTTAGAGTGAAATGGGGTGCTGCGATCCTGCTCCCGGTTATTAAAGCCAGAACCTGACTTCACAGGCGTGCAGTGGCAAAGCAACAAAGCAACAGCATACAATCTATTGACACGTTTCAGCATGAGACAGCTCACCTAAGAGTGTGGCTGACCACCCTGCCATTGTAGCCTGGGACTTCTTGTTATTTCTGTGAAGAAAAATCACCACTATGTAACAGAAATGTCTCTTGCCTGTCCTCTGCTTAACAAAAAGGACCAGGATATTTTCTTAACGTTGCTTACCTGCTAGTGTTCATCAGCTTAGACAATCATGAATTTGTACTGCGTTGTACTGATGACCGTGGACATTAAACTATTGGGTCTTTTTATGAAATACTGTACCAGTCCAAGCATTAGGCTTGATCTGTTTTACTTTTTTGGTTTAGTTTCATTCACAAAGCAGCAGTATACAGTTTACAATTACAGTGTACCGTTTGTGCCTAGAACGCTTAGTAGAAGCCTACCTGTTGATATAACCTGTTGATTATTTTGTAAAAAAAAAATAATGTGAAATTTCTCAATTAAAATTTTGATATGAAAAAAATGATCAGTGGTTATTTTATATACATGCTGACTTTCTTCGATCTTGGATCAATAAGGGCAGATGCCTGTACTTTTCAAGGTAAAATAGTTATAATGCTCACAAGCACCTTTTAGGAAATGTCATTACCACAGTAAAAGGTAATTAGGGGGCCAAGCAGTGAAGCTGAATGTTCTACAGAGCTGAAGTGGCACAGTGAGGAAGTCACAAAGGTGGGCAAATCCCACTTGCCAATTATGTGGCAAATCACATAATTTGGGGGGTGTGTTTTTAAGTGCTCAAAATATGCTAAATCAATTAACATCTATCTCTCCACAATGTGCTCATCGCAATCAGCTTGGACCCCATTCATTGCCACTTGCGACTATATTTTATTTTTTATTTGATACATTTCTAACATACCCAATTTTAATTTTAATTTTTAAAAAGGTATATTTTATATTGCCCATTTTACTTCCTTTATTACTGTGCTTCCCACTGTCCCACTTCTTTCTTCCATCAAATCGAGAAGAGATTCTGTGATACTAAAAGCTAGAGTTAGCGTTCATAGGTCAAATTAAATTTGATATAAAATATTTTTAAAAATATATTTAAATAAAAAAGGAACATATTGTGGATGAAGAGAGATGATAAAACATTTTGGGGCTCTCAGCATCTGTGGGTGGTGTGGTTTCCATGCCAACCATCATTAGCACATTTTAGCCACCAGGGAACGCTCGTGTGCAATGTGTGTTTAGAGTAGTGTTGAGATATTAATTTGTTGACAAAGCACGGCTATAAAAGGCTATTTTTCAATAAGTTATTTCTTTGCTGCTCTTCTTTGTCTTTTGAGCTATCTTTGCTCTAGTCCATACCTAGCTCCCCGTGATTTATTCAGGGTTTCGTTGCCTAAACATAAAGTGATAAGGTGTTTTGTAAGATTTTCTTCAAAACATTCCAAACTGATGCGTCCTGCAACAGTCAAGATATTAAAAATAAGTGATCGCATCTAAGTAATAGTTGGGATCTCAGTCGGTAGCCCCTAAAAAAACCATTTGGCTGAATCGGTTGTTTTGTCCTCAGAGGACGTTCTCCTGTGCGAGTTCCATGGCGTCAACACAACACAGTAACACCTCACTGGGACACAAGAATAACTGTATTTGGGCTGCTTTATGCCACAGTGGGGTGTGTCAAACACCAGCAAAATAACACGTTGTAACTCTCAACTCTCTTAAGGGGTTTAATAAAGCTTTACTGGAATGATAATTCATAAAACTGAAAAAAACAAATACAGTAGGACAGGTGTTTATTGCCAGAATATCTGAAACATTAATACATCATTCTTTTCATGAATAGGAATAACACAAATATAATATTCCTAACAACTTTCCCTCAATAGTGCAGTGGACTGAAAATCTCTGTTCATAAACAAGTTATTACAAAACCGGTATGCAAAATAAAGCTATTTCTATTAAATTTGCATTATCTGTGTAATACTGGGGTCTGCTCAAGGCTGGAATACAACTTTTAGTGTGTGTTATTATTATTATCCAGTGTCTGTTACAGTGAAAAATAAACCTCTTAAACTACTGTATGTCTAATAGAAAATATAGCAAACATGATTTCATCTTGTGTCTCAAGATCTAGTTTGGTGAGAAATTAAACGTCATATAAAAAGCACAATATATAATTTTAAAACTTGTGACAGCGGCCATATCTGGACTTAAACATGCCGACGGCATCCAAGAAAGGCATAATGGTTTATAAAAAGCAGATAAAGCAGATAAAAGCAGTTGGTTTGTACATAACGTTGTCTTACAGTACCCGCTGACACGATTGTCATGACAGCCTGATAAAACCATTACCTGGCAACAATTCTCAGAGCCTAAAAGCCCTTAATGGTTGGCACAATGTTGTTCATAAAATAAATACAGTTTGTTTGAAAAAAATATATAAAATAAAAAAATAAGAGGAGTAAAAAATAAAAATAAGAGGAATATACTATTTGGACATATAGTTACCCTCTGCTTTCTGGCAGGGAGGACCGATCCACTTTAGAGATACGCCCCTGGTCCCCCACATTCCTCATGGGAAAGAGTGTGTGTGTGGGAGGGGGTCTAAAGGTCCGTCCCAACATCAGGTGGGGGGGGGCCCGTTGGTGTATCTCAACATGGGGTAGAACGAGCGAGCAAAGTTGTTGGCCAGCGTGCAGCCGGGGTCGTTCTCCGGCAGGGGAACCAGGCAGGTGAGGAGCAGCAGCAGCATGAGCAGGAGGTGGAGGGGGAAGGCGGCGCGGAGCACCCGGTAGAAGAAGGAGCGAGGAGGAGGGGAGGAGTCGCCACTCTCCTGCCTTAACACACACACACACACACACACACACACACACACGATGGGATGTTGCTCCTCCTTCAGAAGCTAGCAGCTACCAGCACCCTCTAGCTAGCAGCTACCAGCCCCCTCTAGGTAGCAGCTACCAACACACTCTAGTTAGCAGCTAACAGCCCCCTCTAGCTAGCAGCTACCAGCCCCCTCTAGCTAGCAGCTACCAGCACCCTCTAGTTAGCAGCTACCAGCCCCCTCTGTTTGACCCACAACCACCAGAACACATACACATACACACAGTACTACCATCCATAAACTGCATTTTTACCTGTATGCAATTTTAGATTTCCCCCTTGTGTTTGATAGCAGCATTAGAAAAACGTTTTTGTTACGGTTTGAAATTTCAAGAGCACATCCCTTTCCCACACCTGAGTGCCGAGTGGCTCGCACTTCTCTCTACTCCCGCCCGTACGCTGTTCCCCCCCCCCACAGCCACTTGCAGTAGCGTGAACCGTAAGCTAGGGCAGAAATGTATACATTCATCTTTAAAGATTAACCAAAGTAAATTAGAAGTAATTCAAAATGAAAGATTAGAAATGTGATTATTTCAAATCCATTTCGTGACACCCCCAGAAGCACCAGGCCTACTGCACTGACAGGTTCCCACCATCTTCACCCATCAGCACCAATCAATGTTGATCAATACCTTTGTCTGGCGGAGC
Source organism: Percopsis transmontana (assembly GCA_025447815.1). Classification (NCBI taxonomy): domain Eukaryota; kingdom Metazoa; phylum Chordata; class Actinopteri; order Percopsiformes; family Percopsidae; genus Percopsis; species Percopsis transmontana. Next base: position 4,732 of record JAOEHI010052221.1, on the reverse strand, counting down.
ACTTCTTGGAGTGTTCATCGCGGGGAGGCTGCAGAGACCGACCCCTGCCTCTACCGTCCTCTTCCACTGGAGAGACAGGCTCACCGCCCTGTTCCACACACACACACACACACACATGCATTTGGTAAATGGACTGAATATTTTATTTTGTATTTGATACATTTCTAATATACCAATTTTTAATTAAAATTTTTTACATTGCCCATCTTACTTCCTTTATTGCTGTGCTTCTCACTGTCCCACTTCTGCAGAGATTCTGTGATACTAAAGTTCACTAAAAGCTAGACCCTTATGCATCAAGCAGCTGCAGAATGGATCTAATCAGTACCCAGAGACTTAAGTGTCTCTAAATGTCTTCTTCTACAGCGTAGTGGGCAGATGTAACGGCAGTTCATAGGTCAAATTAAATTCCAGCTATAAAAAAAAGGAACATATTACATGTTCCTTTAGCAGATGCTTTTGTCCAAAGCAACTTACAACAACATGGTGCAGATAGGGGCTAATTAGGCATATTACAGGTAAGCCAACTCTGGGGCTTGAACCCATGACCTTCCGTCTGGAAGTGCAACGCCTAGACCACTAGACTATCCCTTGCCTAGACATAAAAGTGATGAGGTGTTTTGTTTGATTTATTCCAAAAAAAATTTCTCTGCTCTAGAGACGACCTCTACCGCCAGCGCCACTGTTTTTATGCTGTTAGTTTCACCGGGGTTTGACAAATCCAAAGCTAATAACCATGAACAGTTAATGTTTTACCTTAAACGTTATTTAAGTCAGCTTTAAGATATTGATAATAATAATACATTTCATAACATCATAAAAATAAAAGCTCACATACCCCCATAACTCAACAAGAACAAGAATCATTAATTTTTTAGCAGCGATTGAGTTTAAAAATGCAGTTATTAGCTATATGACATCATCATAATCATTTCTCCGCTGATGTTACCAGGCGTTGCTGAAGGGCGCCCAGGTCTTGGTCCACCTGCGCCAGGAGGAGGTTCAGTTTGCTCCCCGTGACGTGGAGCTGCTCCCGGGCCTCACCGGCCTCCTCCGTGCCCTCCCGGGGCTCCAGCTGGGCCCAGAGGGCCTGCAGGGAGGCCAGCTGCCCCCCCCGGCTCTCCAGGTTGTCCCGGAGACCCTGCAGGACACCAAGAAGAGAATGAGGGATTAGGACTTGTAATTTAATGAGGCAATAGTGGGCTGTCGATGCGTATAAACTATACACATACTTGGCAATACAAGGGTCAGAAAACAGAAGTACTGGCCACTTATCTGCTCCAGTAGAAGTACTAACCGTGTATCTTCTTGTAGTGTCTGAACAGTATACAAAGATAGTAATAACCGTGTATCTGCTACAGTAGAAGTACTAACCGTGTATCTTCTTGTAGTGTCTGAACAGTATATAAAGACAGTACTAACCGTGTATCTGCTCCAGTAGAAGTACTAACCGTGTATCTTCTTGTAGTGTCTGAACAGTATATAAAGAGAGTACTAACCGTGTATCTGCTCCAGTAGAAGTAACCATGTATCTACTATAGTAGAAGTACTAACCATGTATCTGCTGTAGTAGAACTAACTGTGTATCTGCTATAGTAGAAGTACTAACATGTATCTGCTGATGTAGAAGTACTAATGGTAGACTAAAATACATAGTTAATACTTCTACTGCAGCAGATACATGGTTAGTACTTCCACTGAACATAGTTTTCCCCATCTGTAATTTTCATCCCTCCACTTGTCCCTATTAACATACTTTACATACAAGCATTGTCTGGTGCCCCAGGGTGAAGCCTTTCACTTCCCCCCCAGCGTGATGCGACCTAGGTGCAGGGCGAGAGCTGTGTTCTCACCGTGAGAGTGGCGCGGTGCTGGCGCAGGGTTCCAACGGGGGCGTCGGGGTGATGGATGTCCACAGTGTAGCGTTTGCTCTCGGCGTGGGCCAGCCAAAGCAACAGAGAGTGCAGCGCTTCGTGGAACTCCTTGGTGGGGAGACGTGTCAAGGTTATTTGTCGAAGGCTGAGCGTGCTTTTGGCAAGAACACCCCAACGGTCACAAAGGATGGTGCAACAGGGCGTTTCTGAACTCAGACGCCATCTGACACAATAAATAGCACTACAAAACATTCCAATTTGGCATTTTAGATAACTATGCTGAAAAGGTACAGCAGTGTTTCTCAAATGGGGGTACGTGTACCCCTAGGCGTAGTTGCAGATACTACATGGGGTATGTGACAATATTCTAAGGATAATAGCAGCCTACTTATAATAATCATAACAATAATAATAATAACTATAAATAGTAATAATTACTTATATTATCATGTCATTTTTCAGGTTTGAAGGAACCATTAACATTCAATACTCCTTTTAAATGATCAAATCATATATTCTATGGTTATATTGACATGTTGGAACCATAAGTCAAATGAGGCACCGGCAACCGCCATTTAAATAAAAAAAGCTCGCCGTTTAAACAACAGAAAAAAAACTCTGACAAATGGACCGACACAGAAGCACAGGCTTTATTGAGCCTCTATGCGACAGAGGAAATCCCGTCGGGGTCTAAGCAAAATATGCAAATGCTAACAGATAAAAGGCCCTTGAAGGTGTGTAGTTTCCGGGGGGGGCTCCCCAGGGGGTAGTCCCTAGAAATCAGTCCCTAGAAATCAGTCATTAGAAATAAGTCCCTAGAAATCAATCCCTAGAAATCAGTCCCTAGAAATCAGTGCCTAGAATTCAGTCCCTAGATATCTGTCCCTAGAAATCAGTCATTAGAAATCAGTCCCTAGAAATCAGTGCCTAGAAATCAGTCCCTAGAAATCAGTCATTAGAAATCTGTCCCTAGAAATCTGTCCCTAGAAATCAGTGCCTAGAAATCAGTCCCTGGAAATCAGTGCCTAGAAATCAGTCATCAGAAATCTGTCCCTAGAAATCAGTCCCTAGAAATCAGTCTCTAGAAATCAGTCCCTAGAAATCAGTCCCTAGAAATCAGTCCCTAGAAATCAGTCATTAGAAATCTATCCATAGAAATCAGTCTCTAGAAATCAGTGCCTGGAAATCAGTCCCTAGAAATCTGTCCCTAGAAATCAGTCCCTAGAAATCAGTCCCTAGAAATCAGTCTCTAGAAATCAGTGCCTAGAAATCAGTCCCTAGAAATCAATCCCTAGAAATCTGTCCCTAGAAATCAGTCATTAGAAATCTGTCCCTAGAAATCTGTCCCTAGAAATCAGTCCCTAGAAATCAGTCTCTAGAAATCAGTGCCTAGAAATCTGTCCCTAGAAATCTGTCCCTAGAAATCAGTCATTAGAAATCTGTCCCTAGAAATCAGTCCCTGGAAATTAGTCCCTAGAGCGGTTCGGTCCGAAAGCGCCTCATTGGATCTAGCGGACGGCCGGTGCTCCCACCTTGCAGCGCATAAGCGTCTCCCTCAGGCTGCTCTCCCAGGCCTGCAGTGCAGCACAAGCCTGGCTCCAGCCCTGGTTCATGCTCGCCACGCCCCCCTGCAGCTCCGGGTCTGCCCCCAGGTTGACCGAGAGCATGACGGACTTGTAGTGAGCAAACGTCCCGTGCATCTCCTGCAACATCAGAGTTCACCAGAGTTCACCGGCGCTCACCAGAGTTCACCAGAGTTCACCGGCGCTCACCAGTGTCTGTGTGCGGGTGGTTTCTCTGGGGCCAGACTTCGTACACTTATGGTGGAAAACATCTGGGGACATCTATGAGACATTTTGGCTTCAATGTCGGCGGGGCACCAAACCAGAGTTTGAACCTATGAAACTAACCCAACGCCTTGTTAACAGATTCTATGCGGGTTCTGACCGGAAAGGCCAAACAATCAACAAGGCAGCGCCCGATTTGGCCCGATTTTGCCATTCCATTTAGGACGCAATTCATACAGCATGTCCCCAGACGACGTGCACTCTAGGTGCCGTAGTAACGTCTGGCCCCGCGAGGCTAGTGTGCAGGTAAACAACAGCCTATTTGTTGATATGACACCCTCCTAAGCCAAGTCATATCTTCATATCAGAGTTGAGGTAGTGTACAGTAGTGTGATCACATCTTCTGAATTGATTCGTTCTGAAATATAATAATACAAAATCTCATAACAGTTAACGATTACTAGCAAAAGAAGAAATAACTACATGTGTCGGGGACCTTTTGGTGTAACTGATGCCAGTAGAATTTTGCAGTCGAGTCACTTCAGCTGACACTTTTATCCAAAGTGACCTACAGTGAGTACAATTACAAGTGCTACATGGAGCAGGTAGGGGTTAGGCCTCTTGCTCAAGGATGCTTACAGGCAGGCAAACCCCGGGGCTCGAACCCACGACCTTGCGGCTGGGAGCCGAACCAGGCCACCCGAGCCTCCACCAGAGCGGCCTGACGTACCTTCAGCTGCCTGGCCTGGTGCTCCAGGTCCCTGATGCTGGCCGCTGGCTCGCTGCACTGCAGCTCCGCCAGCTCCGGCACCACGCGGCCCAGCCAGGAAGTGATGTCACCCAGGTCAGAGGTCACCTGCTGAGGCTCCTCACAGGCGGCACGCAGGTCCGTCCTGGAGCGGGCCTGTAGCAGCTCCCAGCGCGCAATCACGCCTGGGACCACACACACACACACACACACACTATAAGCACTATCTGAGTGAGATAACACCTGCTATAACAATATATATATATATATATATATATATATATATATATATAGTTATATATATTTGTCATGTAAAATACAGG